>JAODUJ010270718.1:0-15632 GCA_027564615.1 Psolus chitonoides
GAGGTGTAGTATATGTGTGGGTAATATGATATTACTATTTATGAGGGGCGGGCCAAACCTCATTCATTACCAAAATTTGCTGGTAATCAGGCAAACTCAATGAGAGGGGACTGGGATCAGTCTCATACTTGGCAGAGCAAACTTCAATTGAGCTCATACTTATTATGTGTGTTCATCATATAGCACCTGAATTGAACCCTGTTGTTTATGAAATTGAGGTCCAAGGTCATATGAGGCCAACAGTGTTCAACTAATGAAAACAGGTTTTAAATCTAAAGGCGTCACGTAGCCCTCGGCTCTTGTTTTCATTGTCGCCGAGTGGATATGAACCCTGGACCTCTCGCATGCAAAGCGGATCACTCGACCACTATGCCTACACCTACCGCACCATCACAATGAAATACGTTTTTAACTGGGCTAGTGGTCTGCAATCAATACATCGATTTGATTTCACGTTAATAGCCTATCGTACCAAAAAGTTGAGATGGGTTAGAGCATGCAGTAACAATAAATATGCCGTGGCTGCACCAATCTAGTTTGTTCATTCGTACATGATGTGGGCAGGGTTTCAATGCTGAGTGGGACTTGGCCTGTCACCCTGCTGCAAAAACACATCATCTACTTGTTCCCAGCTTTTTAGCCAGAACTCCCCCACCCCTATCGATCAAGCAAGAAATATAGAGTAACTTTTGTATACCCCTAATGCAGCATAGTCCTTTCAGTAGAATACAAAATACACCAATATGTTGTTAGCTTGAGTACTTCATTTATAATATTGATTTGGCTGTTAACATATTCAAAAGAGTTAGGCTAGCCCTAATGTTGGGCTATGTACAAAGTGGCCTATGTAATAGCCTAACTGTAACTTCGATCGTAACAATTTGCGTTTGCAACGTACCTAATCAGCAAAATTAACTTTATTTCCCAAAGTTCTCACAACTAAATACAAAATTAATCATTTCGGGTTTGTTTTGTTCGTGGGCCTGGGCACATAGCCTAACGCTAGGATTAACGCATAATAATAACGTTAGGATAGGCCTACGTGGATATGCGATGGCGTAGGCTACGTAAGACGGTAAGTTCTAAGACCGTAATATTTTGAAACGCAAGTAATGATCAATAATCACTTTCTGTTAGATTCGTATTTATAAGCAAACGCCTTTTTTTTGGGCGGAAATGAGTGGTGGGGCAACGATCTCACCATGTCGGAGTCCAACAGATTTATTCTACGCTGGGACGACCCTCTCATTTCTAGCGATGGAAAGGCTGTATAGACCTATGTAACAACAGATGTGAAGAAAACTTCTTTGGGGTCAAAAGGTCACAGGAAGCAGCTCTGTGATTGGTCAGTTGCCAATAATCAGGCATGCCCCAAGTTTGACAAAAATACTGCAGTTTTTACAGATTTTTGAAGAGTGGTGCATGAATCGTTTCGTTGGCGTAGCAAAGTATTAACCTCGTGATTTTTCCCGACATTTAGAGCTATTGTAAGGCCACTCACCTAAAAAAGTGAGCAAAGTTAGAGAAAATCCCCACTGGGAAGACGGTCAATATGAAATCTTTACTACTTTGAGCCTATAATAGACCTCTGTAGCATTGTGTTTGATTCCTTTGTACACTATATCTATAATATATAGAGAACATATATCTCAGTTTACAACTAGTAACTGAAGATGTAAATTTGGTAGCCGTATACTAGAACTTTGTTTGTTTTTAACCTTGTGTAAACCAGATGTATAATATATAGAGACTACGGTACGTCACTCACCTCACAACTAGCATATCTAGTAGCTGTACAGTAGACATCGTTAATAACTTGTTGTCACCTCGTATCCCCCCCCCCTCCCCCTCCATATCTTATAGACCAAGTAAGACTCATAATGCATTCGAATGAGAGCATACCCCACTGTGAATATTGTGTGCGATATTGTAAAATAGTTTCAAAGGTGTAAATTGCCACCAGATACACGTAGCTGGTACAGTAACTACTGAAAAGAAATTGCAAGGAACAAAAGCCATTGTTTTTGTACAGCCATTTTCTTGCTTTACTCGCAGCAACCAAAGCATAAATTAACGTCACTCATTGAAACACCTACTTCATGTTGTGATGCTTTATCCAGTAACAATAGAGTAGACTGCTGGAGCAGTAAAGTATAATCATCAGTGATCTCCACCTCCTTAGAACACAGTTCTCGTATGGTCTCCGCATCATCCACCTATATATAAAGGAAATAGTGATCAGAATTAGTTATAGTATACATACACAGTAAACGGCTTAAGCAATAAAGTATCTGGTTGATGATCACAATATGCTTCATGTAAAATCCTCTTACAATCTTTCGTTATCTGCTCGTCTGTGTAATCTGTTCTTCTCTATGGCTGTAAAGCATGGACCATCACCCGTAAGACTGCCAAGCAACTTGACAGATGCTACACAAGGCTTCTAAGATCAACACCTTAACATTACAATTGATCAAGGTAACCATATCAGCAATGTAGAACTCTATGGAAGTCTATCAGCAATCACTGACAAGATTAGATCAAGAAGAATGAAACTGGCCGGGTACTGCTACAGAAAGGAGGATGAGCTCATTTCTCGTCTCCTGTGGACTCCCACATATAACAGCAAATCTATAGAAGAAAGAAAGCCTGCCATGCACTACGTTGATGTGCTCAAAGAAGACCATGGACTTGTGGTAGTAGACTTGAATAATGCAATGGAAGTCTGTTGGCGATCCATAGCTCGAGACTTCATACTGTTTCGGCTGAAGTATAGTCATCATGCTAGCCATCTGTCAAGGTTCTAGCTACGGTGGGCGGCGCAGGGCGGAGCCGCCTACCACTCATTATTTGAGCCCGGGACTCACGGTCAAATGTACTGTCCCGACCGGCACTAAACCCCCCCAAAAAAGACTCCACTACTTAAAACTACAACATCCGGTTCTGAAAAGGCCGAAAATCCCCGCGATGGCCAACAAAATCCGGGTTCTTTCTGAAGTGCCGCTCACTTGCCTGCTGAAATTACCCGGCACTAACTTTTCTCTAGCTTAACCATGTCACCTGTAAAGAGAACAGTAATCCGTAATTAATATAAACATACCGTATGGTCACAGTCCTTGAGCAGTATCCGTACGGTGTCGTTATAACCCAATTAGCAATAATACATACGATGTTAAACCAATTCACCCCCAATATACCAGAAACCCTCTTTTAAATATTTTCCGTATTATAATTGCTATTTTATAAAGCGTTATCGATCATTTTGAAAGAGACTTGTGAGAGTTTCCCACATTTTCGTGAGGTAGAAGCAAACAAAGCGAACATACCAAAAAACAGTTCCCCAACGAAAGGGTTTCAAATATTTGGCCCCAAACATTTTATTTTGCATGTTTGGGTGTATCAGATCAGATATTAATCTTTCGTATCATAGGAGAATGACATATAATATATGTCACATGTTTTTAAAGAGCTCTTCTGTGGTACAGTAGTTCCCCACATTACCACAACGTGAGACCCAAATAGTTTATATAGCTTCAAGCTGAAGGCTATACATATTTTTGGTCTAATTAAAGTACTAGGCCTAATATACAAGTCAAACAACTGAGTCAAATTCATTCCCTGTGAATCATTGACTATATTCAAGAATGTATTCCCAAATTGAGTAAACATAATTAACCTACTTATTTATTAATTAGCCTGTTCATGTGATACTTGAGACTAGAGCAAGTTACACTTGCCGAGTTTGCCTGATATGAGTTATTTTGGATAAAATTGTGTTTGCCTCACACCTCCTATGTTTATCGATGATATGAATGTCATATCATTTAGTCTCTCAATTATTACTGTAGACGCGTATATACCGTAGCTAAGATATTCAAACTTGTAGGAATTCCCTCTAAGCCCCGCCCACCCATTGATATGTATAGAGACTATAACTACCCACGACGTAGGCCTATGCGTATTATCCAAGTTACATTTGATGAGTCTGTCCCTTTACGCGCAAGCTATGGTAAAACTCCAACGGTTTGTCCCCCTCTATTGAGGATATTGATGAGAGGAAATGTCATATCAGCCAAACCTTACTTTCAGTCAATACGACCGAAGCAAGTTTCATCAAAATCCAATGTAGCCTACGGTTCACATTTGAAAGAATTCCCTTTACGCCCCGCACAGGAAGGAGTGGTGTATACCAGGTATTGGTGAAGTATTGACTCGATGTTATCTACATTCCGTTTCTAATATAGAAACCGGTGCATTTGCAAAACGGACTGCTGTACCCCGGCTAGTATTGATATTAAACCGGGACTCGGGACCCTATGGGCCCTGTGAAAAGCAGCAGGAAAAAATGATATGCATCTGCGAAACGGACGGCTGTACCCCGGCTAGTATTGATATTCAACCGGGACCAGGGGCCCTATGGGCCCTGTGATAAGCAGCAAGAAAAAAAAACTATGCATCTGCAAAACTGACAGTCAGTAAACCAAGGTTCATTTTGCTATTTTGTCTAGATATCCAGATGGCCTTTCTTTATTCTGCCGTCGGCTCACTATGCAGCCAGTCCAGTAGCATACGTCAAATGGCCCATGTAGGCTCATCTGTTTACAGTAATGTCCAATGGGTCCTTTAATTGAAAGTCGGGCCTAATAAAATAGACGTACAAAGATTAACAGAGGTCCGTACTTATGACCCTTCTTTTTCATCTTCACAACGAATGGGCCCACAGAATGGGCACCAAATATTTTGTATATAATGAGAAGTGCATTTCTACCATCCAGTTGTGTAATGGTCGGGTTCTTGCCGGCCAAGACGGCAGGCCTTAACCAAGCTCAAATTATTGTTTTAATCAATCATGGAAATTTTGGGAATGCATATAAGTAGTTTAGCTTTAGGTAGGTGGCTAACTAACACGTAAGTTGATGTTCAAGCACACTCTCATGGAAATAAAACTGACTTGTGAGTTGTAAATATGAATGTAGAAAACGTAGCCTACATAATCGTGATAAATTCTGTTGTTTTTTGCTTACTTGCAGTTGACTTTTAGCATTTACGATGACAAAAGCCCCGATACATTCTTAAAACGACCAGTAGGCTTATTAGAGGACAATATTTAAAAATGAAATTGCACAAATTTAGTTCTTCAGTCTGTCCAGTAGGGCATATCCTACATATTTAATTGTGATGTTATGATTATTGTTACCTCTAGGGTTGATTTTTGTGTATACCGGTGGTTTTGCAGATCCACCTTAGCGCATGGACATGGTGGCAGTTTTTCATGGTTAGGAATCCGTGAATAGGACGCAGCATATACACTTACGATTAAATACAGGCAGCCCTGTCTAACGGACTTTAATTAAACTCTATGGTTAACCCTTTTCAAAGATTTCAATATTTGTAGTCCACAGCTCTACCGACTGAGCTGTCTAGCTGCCCTCCTCTCATGTGATGAGATCGAACATGAATGGTCAATTGAGTCCATCGGCTTTGAAACATTGCATCTCATTGGTTGATTTCGTTCGAGGCTCAAATTTATTAATTGAAATACTATTTAACGAACACGAGTTGTGCACTGACATGTTCCTTATAATATTTGCTTCAAATTGTGCCATAACTCGTTCCCACCCTTTTGAGGGGTCATTCAACAATGGAATTCAGTCCTTGAGCCCACTGTCTAGAAGAGTCAACCAAGTTGTCAAGTCAGATTATCTTGCAATGTCTACAATCGTTACCATTTATTTCAACTTTACGTCCTATCTTGTCGAAATCATGTGGTCTTGTTTATATAAAATATTCCCGTGTCGACGTCTCCCAGAAAACGTCTTACGTGAAACCAAAAATAAGCAAGTAAGCAAACAAGCAAGAGAGCGAGCAAGTCAACTTGATTAAATCCATAAAGGAAATTCCATATCGTCGGTATAACATACATGAATATATAGTATACAGGAGCAGTAATGATGTAAGCAAATAGATATAGCCTAAAACATAATGTGAAACCAATGAGTAAAATCGTGATTGGAAAGAGGAGTGAAAATGAGGCAGTCACTCTATCTAGTGAAATCAAAGAACACGATTCGGTTATTTAAACAATGTCGTATTGGATTGTCACAATACTTGTGAAAAATCATCTTGATGAAATAAATTCGTTCCAAACTGATATCATATTTTAATAAAATGAACTTGAAAAAGATTTAATGGAGTATTCCTAATATGACTATATCTTGTCTTACGTCATTTGGCAAAGTGACTATCGTGCTATTTAGTATTGCATCCAATAATAAAGTTGACATGGTGAGATAATTCAATTTGGCAAGTCAACTCCGTTCAGGAAAATGTTACCGGAATCGGAAGAGGCGTAACTTCATAACGTGGTCATGAGTAGGAAGAGAGATCAACATTCTGCCCTTGTATAATTTCAATACAGTAACATATTTGAAAACGTCCCATTATACCGCCAGTCAGTTCGGGAAGCAGTCCAGGGTGGGGAGATTTGAGAAGTGGCCATGCATATCACTTTACTGAGGCTGGCAATAGAGATGTGGACAATATTGTGGTGCCCATCAGACTGGCCACTTAGGGCACACACCCTCTAACCTTGCTAAGGCTATCAACACCACAGATTTGATTAAACCATTACCTCCCTGAGAAAAATTATAAACAAAGTTTCCTCCTTGTTATGTGATGATGAATGGGAATAATTTGGATGACTACCTATTTGGTGATATGCACGAGCGAGAGCCCGCACCACACTGTTTCACCTTCAAAAAAGCAAAACATAGGCTACATCCATTTTCGGCGTTGTTAACGTTCCTGTGGAAATATTAACCCCATGATTATAGCGAGTATAGTCAAACTAGACTACAGTAATTGCAAAAGATGCATTTTTCATTCAACTCTGACATTGAAAGAAGTAAATATATCATCGAATTTGTATTTTGACATTGATGATTATCCTTTATTCAGTATATTGATACTTACCTCCCATTGTCCGGATTTTCGATTCAGCTGATATCCATATCGTGCATAAGACACTGGGTATGAAAAAGCGTAAATTACCAAAATATAAGATAACGTGTTAATTTTGTGACCTACGAATATTTGAGGTATAATGTTGAAGCAGTAATATTCTATACATGTTGGCTAACGAGTCAAATAGACCCTGGTATTCAAAGTAGGTGGTCGCGACCTGTCCAAGAGTCAGCAAACATTTTATAGCCCTAATCCAGTGGTTCTCAAACATTTTTAGACTATCGCCCCTTCTGCCCTCTTGGACCGGCCCAATGCCCCCCTACAGGCTTTCATTTGGACCCAGATGAGAAAGTAGGATCAAAGTAGGATCAAAATTCTCAACAAAACAGGAGAAAAGTAGAATTTTGTAGTCCAAAAGTAGGACAAACGCAAGACTTTTGCAGGCTTTTAATGGAGATGGAACACAAACGAAGAAACCATCGCGCGCGAAGCCCGCACAAAAAATTAGGTTGTCATTTCTAGTATTTGTAAAAGACCATATAGGTAAAATGTAAACAGCACATTCAGCTGTAGTGATGACAAGACAAAGAGGCAATACAACTGCGCGCGAAGCGCGCACAACTTTTGGGGTCATCGTGTCGGCTCAGATCTTTTTATTTTGAGTGGTGGCATGTCAAAAAAGTAGGATAAAGTAGTTTTTTTCTAGAAAAACGTAGGAGAACTAGAAGGAAGGTTTAAAAGTAGGAGAATTAGGAAAGTAGGAGTCACTTGAAAGCCTGCCCTTGTCCTACCGTTCGTGGTCGGACACCCAGCGGGCAATAGGATAGTCCAAATTGATGTAGATAAGGAAGCAAAAATATCAGAAGCTGAATCATTTCTGAATAATATTTTACTTTATGTTACTTTACTTTTTTATTTTCCCAAAATCATTGCCAGCGCCCCCTACCGCATGTGGACTCTGGAACGCCCCCTGAAAGTTCCCAGCGCCCACCGAGGGGCGGTAGGGACCACTTTGAGGACCACTGGTCTAAGGGATTACCTTAAGTTTGAGACTAAATGACTATGTTGCAGAATAACAGTCGGTCATGTGACACAGATTAGCCATTCAGGTTTGATGATTTCATCAAAACACAAATAGAGGTTGTAGAATAGTTAGTGGAATGTTAGGTAGAAGCAACAATGACTCGTCGTAGCCTACTGTACCTGAGATAGTATAGTCATAGCAAACTTGGTGTGCGGGATACAGTGCTTGGCAGTGCACTGGGTGTCCTCCATATTGTTGGTTAGACAGAAGTGGATTTGTAGAAGAATGTTCTCCTGTGAAAATAATATGAATTAAATATGTTATCCCATGTCATTGAAATTATTGCGAACATTCAATTGTTTGAAGCATTGTGACCTCTCCAAAAAATATGAAGTGAGAATTTACCCACTAATGCCTAATTCATTATTTTTAACAATAATATGGTGAATGAGATCCACAGCAGCTTTCCTAATTTGGTTAGTGAGCCTAAATATATATATCGTTTAACATCTTTTGACCTCAGACGAACCTCCACATATATACATAATTTTCCATTGTGCTTTATATGGGAAGCCTAAAAATGCATAAAAAGTTAAACTTAGTTCAGCTATCTACAGGTTCAGGAAGCCAACTATGGCTCATCAAGGAACCCTGGAGCCAGGGCTCGAATTTCAGGTAGGCCATGAGGCCAATCAATGGCCTCGAAATGAGTGCCTGTATCTTGCTTTGGCCTCTGTGCCCTGGATCAACAAGCCTTTATTTTTCAACAGAACAATCCTATTTTGTGGCCAAAGTGGCCTGCCTTAAAAATGATGAAATTTGCCTGGAGCCAAGTGTAATCATGGATGAACACTGGTGATAGCTTGCCTTCTCTTTTTCGAACAGTGTTCAGAGGGTGACGGGCAGGTGTGTAACCATACAATCCCATCCTGCTCCCAGAGACTGTAATTTAACATCCCCATTCGAGGGACGTGAGTGGGACTCTCAGCCGATAGCCACTTTCCTAAATGCTGAGAGAGGTGGTAGCAACTTGACCGTCACCACTGCAGGACAGCTGTGCTAAACCTAACCAATGAACATAATATTTCTCCGAATTAATTGTTCTCTCACTGCAACAAAACCATCAACGACTGAATGGCAGTACAGCTTTTTGATGAAACCAGAAATTGACGAAACCATCAACAACTGCTGTACAGCTTTTTGAGGAGCAAGCAGACACCGAGTGGGATTTGAACCCAGGACTCTTTAGTTCAAGCATAAGACTCAATCCACTGCAACACCAAATATATTGCATTGGTAGTGTTTTCAACTGTCAATGTTTTTAGTGACAAATTAGCCTTGTCAGTTTGATTGATTGGTATGATGGCTTTACTGTGAAATTCGAAACACTAACAAAATGTACATATTGTGAACTCACAAAGCATTCAGCAGCATCATCCATACTTCTGAGCTGGAAGCGTTTCTCTTTGGTGAAGGAGATAGCCAGTGCTCTACGTAAAGCATCTGGTGGGAGGGAATCCTTGTCACTGTACTGAAACTGTGTGAACAGGACCTGAGAAGTAAGGGAATGAGAGTGTAAGTTAACTCCATTGAGTGAACAGTATTCAAGTAGTAAGTGAAGAAGGTGAAGCATAAGTGCGCCTGTGTATCTTAAAGACCTTTTGTATTTCTATGAACCTGGTCGTGCAGGTCTCAAATCATCTCAAGACACTTTGCACCTCCTTGTCCTCAATACTGCACATGTCATTTGTGACTGTGCTGTTTCTGTTCTGAGTCCACCATGCCTGTGGAATAATCTCCCTCTCATATATTGTCAAACTCACAATGTTCACAAGAAGGCTCTTAAAACCCATTTGTTTCCAAAGGAGTAGACTGTACTACATTTAGTGATGGTTCTATTCTCTAATGTGTTTATACTTTTTATGTGATTTTTTATGTTATATACAGTATGTTATTTTGTAATTTACTCATATTATTTTGATATTGTCCTGAATACTGCACATGTCATTTGTGACTGTGCTGTTTTTGTTCTGAGTCCAGGAATAATCTCCCACAATGTTCACAAGAAGGCTCTTAAAACCCATTTGTTTCCAAAGGAGTAGACTGTACTACATTCAGTGATGGTTCTATTCTCTAATGTGTTTATACTTTTTATGTGATTCGTTATGTTATGTACAGTGTGTTATTTTGTAATTTACTTATACTATTCTGATATTGTCCTAAATACTGCACAAGTCATTTGTGACTGAGCTGTTTCTGTTCTGAGTCCACCATCCCTGTGGAATAATCTCCCTCTCACAGTTTGTCAGACTTTCGTTGTTCACAAGAAGGCTCTTAAAACCCATTTGTTTCCAAAGGTGATTTTTTAGTTATGTACAGAATGTTACATTGTAATTTACTTATACTATTTTGATATGTTATTATTGATGAGTACTAACAATTTTGTATTGTAAGGTGCCTTGATCCACAGAACAGATACTATGTATGAGCAAGTGAGAGTAAGTCGACTCTAAAAACAATGTGTGAACAGCACCTGGGAGGTTAAGTGAATGACAGTGTAATTTGACTCTAATGAGTGAACAGCACTTAAGCAGTGGGAGAAAAGGTAGTGTTAGTCGACTCTAATAACCATGTGCGAACAGCAATGATAGTGTAAGTTGACATTATTGAGTGAACAGCAAGCACCCGAGTGGTGGGGGAAATACTGTGAAAATTGACTCTAATAACAATGTGTGGAAGAGCACCTGAAAAGTAAGTCTATGATAATGATAGTTGACTCCATTGTACCTTAGTCCTGAGCCATATACCGCTCGGCCACCACACAATCTAATAACAATGTGGTGAACAGCACCTGAGTAGGTGAATGGTAGTGTATTAAGTTGACACCACTGAGTGAAGGCCAATCAAGAAATAAGTGGAATGTAGGTTGACTCTAGATAATAACAATGTGTGAACACCAACTGAGAAGTTAAATGAATGATAATGAAAGGTGACTCCATTCAGTGAACAACACTTGAGCAGTGTGTGGAAGTCTGTAAAGATAGTGTAGGTTGACTAATAACAATGTGTGAACAATCTGAGAGTTAATGATAATGAAAGTTGACTCTATTGAATACACCTGAGCAGTGGGACAAAGGTAGTTACTGTAGGTGGACAATGTGTGAGTAATTTGTTATTTTTTCAAATAAGTGTCTTATTGCAAGCAGACACTATTTTGAATGTAAAACCAGTTTTTATCTATTTGGTTATTTTTGAATGCATATATGCTTACACTGTTTAATTGGTTACTGCTACAGAATTCAAAATTTACCCTTAA
This sequence comes from Psolus chitonoides, assembly GCA_027564615.1. Classification (NCBI taxonomy): domain Eukaryota; kingdom Metazoa; phylum Echinodermata; class Holothuroidea; order Dendrochirotida; family Psolidae; genus Psolus; species Psolus chitonoides. Next base: position 11,304 of record JAODUJ010270718.1, read on the forward strand.
TTACCTTCAATGCACAAAAAATGCATGCATCCCCCATACAGGCATGGCCATCAACATATTTGAAGTTCTTCCGGAACATGTCCATGTGCCACAGTACCTGCAAAGTATAAAGAATATGGATGTAATGCATGGTCAAAAGCAGTTTTGTGTCATTTCTGTGGCGTTTAACTCTATACCCCATGGCAGTAGTTAGGCAGGGAGGATTCGTGCAACAATGGCTGGGAAGCCGTTTAATACAACCCTTTTTGGTTCGCGACATTCCAGTAGCGTCACGCCCCAGCTAGAAATTGCAATCACAGTTTTGAGCTTGGCATGGCCAGGGGAAGAGGAAGGGTTGCATGCAACCCAGGTATAGTCAAGCTTTATATTAGGCGGGCACTGGGCGATTTTTACCCCATGGTCCTCCATAATATACCGCCAGGCGACACCTAATTTTCGTACACAGCGCGTGGTCATTCGCACTAAAAACGCACTAAAAACGCGATCCTAATGGCATTAACAACACATGAGGGCTTTGTTCAGTTTAAAATGATGCCGTTTGGTGTCGTTAACACTCCAGCGGTAGCCTTTTTCAGTTTAAAGTGATGTTGTTTGGAAAATGGCTCTTGGTCTTAGAAAAATGGCTCCTGGTTCTGGCGAAATCCACAGGACCAAGAGCCAAAAACTGGCTCCTGGTCCTTGCCCCCTTAATATAAAGCTTGGGTATAGTCTAAAGCATAGCTTCGCGAACTTTTCAGGTACTGGCCCAATTCAGAGTTCAAGCAACTAGCTCACGGACCAGGCACACATGAAAACCAACTGATGCAAGCACCAAATCCAGTGTTCCGCGGCCCTCTGAATTTTTCTCGCAGCCCAATTTTGGGCAGTGGCCCATAGTTTGCGGACCGTCGATCTAAAGGGTTTAGTATGCATGCTATGGACAGTCGCAATCCAACACATCTCCGCAAAGCACATGATGCATTTCCATGGGGACTACAGACACACAAGTATGTTTAATTACCTCTATAACCCACGGCAGTGGTTAGACAGGGGGGATTTGCGCAACAATGGCCGAATAGCCGCTTAAGAGAGCCCTTTTTTCCGCGACATTCCGTTAACGCCAGGTCCCAATTCCCCTGCAATGAATTCTTGTTCGCTACTCACAGTTTCAAGCTTGGTGTGGCCAAGAAGAGGTGGGATTGCATGCGACCCAGATATGGTCTAAAGGGTTGAGTGGCGTGAAAGCCAGTGGTCAGAGCTCACAAACTTTGGATCCAAAGATTAGGAGTTCGGAGCCTCTTAGAGCCGGCTCAGTTCCCCACGTTGTGTCCTTAGGCAAGGCACTTTGCCTCATTTGCTTCTCCCCACCCAGGTGTACAAATGGATACAACTACATTGCAGTTGCTTGTCATGGATGGTTCATTGATCTTTTGAGTTGATGTCCGAGTTTGCTATGTGTTGTTGGACTCGTGAGAATCCCACTGTACCCTGACCCACATCCAGCTGTACTGACTTCACATCTCTCTGCTGGATACTGGTGGTGATGTGAATAGAGGGATTGCATGGACAAGTACAGTTTGTCCTCATTTAGACAATTCACCCAAGCACAAGTTGCGGTCCATCCATAGTATGACCAGACCGACAGAAGAGATGATTAAATGTGTACAAAACATATGATTTTGGCTCTAACTCACGGAAACTGACTGTTCTGAGAATTTACAAGCGAATACTCACTTGTTTTAAACAACTTAACTATTGCGTCGATCTACCAATCGCATGCTGCCAATTTAGTAAACTTCACACTGTCCCTCTGCCCCACCCCCAGTGCCGGATATGGCTCGTGGACACGGCTCGTACAGGGCGCCCTCTTCCAATGATTTACCAGCTTAAAGGAGACAGATCACAATAATTGTTCTGCACTGAAAATCTTTAGAACATGCATCGCCTTCACAGTAGATTACCGTTCTGGAGCTCAAGGCAATTACAATTTTGTTGTAATGGTATTATGGTCCGTATTCAGCACGTAGTAGACAACTTCATCAGTAGCTTTGTTTTCCAGAGGGCACTCTCTACACAGAAGTGGTCAGGCACTGGAAAAGGAGGGCCATGGGGACCATGGTAAAAGCTACACTGTACCAATGGGGCATGCGCGATGGTGGATTGGAGTGTGATTGTTGTAGACCGCTAAGTTTTGCCCTGTAATTAGTGCTTTTCCTCTCACCCAAAATCTACCGGAGTAGTCTGCAGTCAGCTCAAATGATGTTATGTACAGCACATTTACCAATGGAGAATTATTGCAGTACTGATCAGCCCAAATGATGTTATGTATGGCACATTGAACAATAAAGAAATATGCATCCTGTGGGGAAGAGAGGTGCTTCTTTAGGGAAGATAAAAATGTGCGTGCACAGCATTTGAAATTTCGAGCCGAAAATGAAAATAGGCCAATTGTACTGAAATGTTCTTGAGCAGTGCCCACAACCATGGAAGAAACTACCTATCACAATAACCGAGTTAACATTCGTATCAATGGACAGAATTTTCCATTATACAATTTGGCACACCACCAAATTAGACTAGCTAAGTACTTGAAGTCACCACGCTCCTTTAATTTATTTTTAGCTCTGATTTCCTCATTTACTGCAACAAACAAAATATATAAATAAACAAATAATAGTCAGCAGGATACAGTTGTTTGAATGGGGAAATTTATAGGTGTTCAAAATAAAAACCTTCCTACAAGCCCCACTAAATTAGTGCCGAAAGAGGAAGCATGTTGTAAGATATTTAACAGAATGACAAGCTTACAAACTAAGCAGTCAACATTGTCTAGTCTCAAACAAGCCTTACATTAAGCTGGCAATCGGACCAGGAGCCAATTCGTTCAACTTTTAGCACCTGGTCCTGAGGATTTTGTCAGAACCAAGAGCCATTTTCCAAGACCAGGAGCAATTTTTTGACTCGCTAGTTCGAGCACTAACCTCAGTTTTGGATGTAAAAAATTTGGGGAGATAACCAGGCGTTGTGTACGAAAATTAGGTGTCGCCTGGCCGTATATTCTGGAGCAGGGTAGGAATTAGTTGTGGGCTGAGGGGGGTCTCTTTTTGGACTGATTAACTGTTATTTGCCTTTGAAATACTCTGCCCTACACTAAACATATGGGCAATTTCACCATCCTAGCTCCACTCTGGGGGGGGGGGGCTATTTTACAGGTTTAAATGGCTAATCGCCCTGAGCCCCGTCTATCGGGGGCGTGGTGACCAAGTGGTTAGTGCTTCGGTCTCGTAATCCAGAGGTTTCAGGTTCGAGCCCCAGTCGTACTGCCTCGTTGTGTCCTTGGGCAAGGCACTTTATCCCGATTGCTCCTCTCCACCCAGGTGCTAATTGGGTACCTGTGAGGTGCAACTTGTCAAATGGCGCTGATCTCGAACGGCTGCCTGACCCGCGTATGTGTGGGGATGAGTTATACCAATGACCAGGGGTAATGGAATGTAAAGTGCTTTGAGACTGGCTTCATCGGTGGAAAGGGCTATATAAAAACTAACCATTATTATTATTTCCTACCTTGTTCTGGAGGCAAAGCAGGGGATAAATCTCGAGGACCATGGGGTCAAAATCGCCCGGTGCCCATCTAATGTAAGGCTTGGTCTCAAAGATTGTTAATCAAGTCACTTTGATGTTAGAAAATTGTGCACAATGTAAGCCTATGTGTTTCTGTGCATTTCTGAACTACTGTATATTTAAGGATTTCAAATGGGAAACAATCAAGTAAAAAGACAGAAATAATGATTTGCCTATAAATAGTCTTTTGGGTGTTTTCACAGGTTCCGGTTAAGGAATACTTTACATGATCGACTCTCTATTGCCACCAGACTAGTACAATAACACTAATTCCACACTCCATGTTTCATGTCTCACCTGGACATCACTGCTTAGTGCTTACAAAGCAGTTGTTCTCTATTGTAGGGTTAGTCAGTCTCATAAGTGTCATGAATAAACAAACTGAACAGAACTGTTTATATAAATGTAACTGTTTTGTCATACTAGTTAAGTTTCATGACAGACCTGAACAGTACTGTGCATAGGAATGGATAGTTTCTATCTGCACATAATGTACTGTAACTGTTCTGTACTGTAACTGTTCTGTCCTGTAGCAGTGTTCTCCACAGGGGCTTTTAGGAGGGCGCAACCCCCTCCTAGCAACTTTGGCCGCCCTTATTTATTTTAGGCCGACCTGCTGTCGCCCCCCTATTTTTTGGAGGGAACAAGAGATGACGGCTACGTGATTCCTTGCCTTTAGATTTAAAACCCGATTTTATTGTTTACCCAGTAATGACCTCAGATGACCAT
>JAODUJ010270830.1:0-10191 GCA_027564615.1 Psolus chitonoides
GGGACGACAACCCGAGGCATGCAAACTTGGCGGCTTTAGAAAATGTTTTAGTGAGCTGTTAAAGGTCAACCAACATGCAGCAAATTTCCTTTAAACTTCCACAGAATAAAAGACCATGTCAAAACCCTATACTCCAAATTTTGAGTTTCGCACTTGTTTCTTTATTGTTTCGATTAAGTTAATTACCTAGACATTTTGAGAGTTGATTGACGTCACAGGGGGAACTACCATGGTGGCCAAAATGGTATAGGCAAAATGTGCTACATAGTGTATGTAGTACTCCTTCGTTACAATATTAATGTTGTTCGTGTGTACTGTGTAGTTCCGACTAGGTAAAAAAATGACGTCATTTTTGCCGAACTGAGATAATTTAGCAGATTTTTGCCAATTTTTTGTTGCTTAATGGGAGGAAAATACAAGTAACTATTCAAAAAAGAACTTAATACCCTTTCTTATGTACAAATGTGTGACTTTTTACCCAAATCCGAAATTTCACTTTCTTGTAACAGGCTGTTGAAAAAGGGATGTTTTTCGCTGGTTTGAGTTTTACTCCATACTCAATGCACTGCACAGAACAGTCGACTCGTTTCCACTCTTCTGGGCTCCCCCCTGTGACGTCACAAGAACTATTACGTAATAGTACTCTTTACCCATTTCTACCCCTCTGGTGACCAAAAATGGACGTGGAGTTTGTATTTTCTCAACATTCTAACTGCTACATTTAAAATTAATGAAAGTCAGTTCTACGTGTCGCTCAACGTTTAAATGCAATGGAACAGTCCTGGGCCATACCCATCGTCCCATCGTATTTGTGAGCCGTTATACTGTGGCCTCGCATGCAAATCATGCAACGTCATCCACCTCGAGAGGTAGTCACCCTACATCGCCCTCATTCTGTTCTGCTGGGGCCATGGCCGCATATTTAGTGCCATCGCTGCACATCACTTCGCACCAGCCATCAAGCCTTATACTCAATAGAAAACATACAGATAGCTCCATATTATATTCAAGGAATGTTTTGGGCAACACAGCACAGAATAGGCACAAAATATGTGAATACAACCAATACATTTTTAATATTTAGGGTGGAGGGGGGGGGGGGACTCACAGCCAATTTTCAAGGGTTCCGTGCCTGCTTGTTCAATGGAAGTCTTTGGAATAGCTCACTCAGATGCAAGACCAATGCTCTAACCACCTAACCTTGCATGCAGTAGGTTCATAAAACCATTCATGATCCAGTTAAAACTGACCAGTTACATGGGGGCTAAACCATTTATGATCCAGTTAAAACTGACCAGTTACATGGGGGCTAAACCACTTATGATCCAGTTAAAACTGACCAGTTACATGGGGACTGCAGGTGTCCAGGCTGTAGAGGTAAGTGAGGGGTCAATCCCAGATATCCAAGACTGGTTCAATTTTGTTCTCCATCAGATGCCCATCCTTCTGTTAGGCCTAGTCAATTTTGGGGGTGGGTTGGTACTTTGACCCTTTAGTGCTCAGTGCCAATTTCACAGGGGGAGGGATGGGGACTTGGTGGGACAATGGCTGAATGCAGCTTAAGCCCGACCCCTTTGTTTGCCCCCCTCCCTCTCTCGAAATTTGCGGTCGTACCATGCAGTGACGACCTCCACGTGACCAGGTTGAAGAGGCGGGTGTCATTGACACCCATGCGTGGTGTGCTCAAGAGTTATACTCAGCCTATATCAATATATATTTTGGTTTGTATTGTTTTTCTTATATTGTTTTTATATATTTTAGGTTTGGTAAAGCGCTTTGATACTACTATTCATTGTGATAAGGCGCTATATAAGCACCGGGTTTATTATTTCATATATTCGGCCTATTTTTCTAGCGCACAGCACCAATTTCACAGGGGGGACGCAGCTGAGGCTTGGCCCTTTTGTGCCACACATTCCGGAGCTCCGCATGGCCGAGTGAAGAGGTGAGAGGTGGTTGTCATTCACACCCAGGCATGCGCTCAATGGTTAACATACTGTATCAACCAGGACCCTTGCAAGCACTGAATCTAGTAGTTCTTCTCTTGTCAAGACAACAAATGGGTTGAAATGCTGTTTAGGTACAGCAAACTCAACAAGTAGTTGACCTCACCTTAAGTTTTATCTCAACTCACAAAGTGTGAAATGCTACTTTTATCAGGTCAACAACTTCATATGAGGCAGTTAACATGTTTGATCCATTCAGCTTGGTCGTATCAGATTTAATCACGATTTGATGTTCTCAGGTTAGAGATATACCAAATAATAGCTTTCTGGAAAAAGATAGCACAATCCTTGAAATATCCTTTTCACTCGGATTTAGGCTTTAAACTGACAGTCAACAATCCAGGGTGTATAGTTCGCGCTTACCACCATGGTGGGAAACAAAAATACCTAACTTTACAGTGAGTACATGGTATTTCCAAATGCCTCTTGTCCCCCACAAAAACTTAGTGGCTCAGAGAGCCAACCAAGTATACTACCTTGTTTATCATAAATAGCCTGCAGCTAAGAAGATGATGTGAATCTGCACACACACACCTGCCATCCTCCCACCCATATTCCTCTAGAAGTTGGGAAATGTAGCATTATGTTTTAAAATTTATTCACTCTCCTCACCACAGTAACAGTAGTAGTGAGCTATTAACTGAATATTACACATATAAATTACTGCCCTCCATACCTCCCCTTAACCTCTCCAGGGCTGAGAAGAGTATATCAATATTTGAATAAAATTCAGATATTAATAGATTTTACTTATGGGGGGGGGGCAGAAATTACCCTTCAAGATAATTCTGTGGTATAATGTACATCTCAAAGTCATGTATTGTAAAAATAAATCCATGTTGTATAGTCCTGTATCGAAGCCAAATTGGATATTTCTTCACAAGACAGCTTAAAGTAGAACCCTGGTCATCGGTAAATTGATAACAAAGATATGCATGTTTGCTCACACAATCTACTACACCTGTCAGCCAGCCAATGCTAAGGTACCCGATCCGTTACCTTGCAACTGACTACCCATTATACACCTGGGTATAAAGTTGCATCATACAAATGTTATACAATTGTCTACATCGTAAAAAAAAGAAAAGAATTATCCATTCACCATGATAAAAGTTCCATCACCAAATTCTCCTTCCTCATCCCAAACCTAAAATATGAAGTGGTTTAAACTTCAATTAGATCAATTACTCCTTAATAATTCAACACTTGGATAAATTACTCCTCACTATGTTTGGCTACAAACCCTCTTTTAATTTATATCATAACCTGATTAGTGAGAACCTCCAAAACCAGAAAACCAGAGAAATATGATCACACTTCCATACATCACATTTACTATTAAAGCTGTATCAGAGTTCATTTCGGACTATTGTTCTGTGACCCGAACATACATGTATACTGTCACATTGCAGTAATAAATAAGACATAGTTCTATACAAATCTGCAGCTAGTGGGCTGAAAAATACGAATTCAACAAACTTTTTCTCAACCATATTTCTCAAGAGTAATCAGCAAAAGAAAAGTTTTCAATCCCTTTCTTAGGGGGCTGACTAATTTATATTCATACTACTATGATATGGTTTTCTCTCATTCTTCCACTCTGCATGGAATTTTTTCTCAGTTTTTTATTGCTATACGTGGTGGTGGTATTTTTTTGTATGTGGATCACACAGAAAAGTCTGAAATGAACTCTCATTCCAGCCTTAAAGGATAATCCAGTCAGACCAAATTGTTATATTTTACAGAAACCCCCAAGTCAATATTTGCTATTATATAACACCTCATTAAATCCTCCTCATTTGATTGGAGGGATTGTTGGTCACATGCTTTTCCATAAATATCCTATTCAATGCCTACGTCATCAACCGTGTATTTTTGGTACTAAGTGATCAGTTCTAATCCACGCTGCAGTAGCTGTACTGCATTGCAATCAATGACATTACGTATCCAGACTTCTCCACCAGCGGTTTCATCCAGGCAGGTCCGTCCGGACAAAATCATCAGAGTGCTGTTAGCGCCGGGTCTCAAATTTGACACACAGACAAAAAATTGGCCGTCCAAACAAAAATTAAAATCATGAGAAGAAAACGGCTTTTTCAGTGATTATTTTGAGGCATTTTTTTTGCAGGTGAGATCTCTGGAAATCGCAGAGCACCTATTGAAAAACAATTCTGAGGGAGGAACCCCAGTCCCTGTTGGGAGCTTTGCGCCTTCAGTGCTTGCAATGTGGGGCTTCGCCCTCCATCAGTGTACCCGGACAAGATGGGGACATCAGTGGAGAACCCTAGTAGGCACTATATTTGTTCATATCCTTTATTATCCTCCAACCAAATGACAAGGATCTACTTAGGTGTTACATAAAACAAATAATGACTTTTTCTAATTTGTGCAACAGTACAAATATTTTCATGAGTTGAAAGATTGAACGTTCCATTCAACTCGGCTCCGCCTCTATGAATAGAACGTTCAATCTTTCAACTCGTGAAAATATTTGTACTATTGCACTCATAAACATTCACTTTTTGTGTATCCCCAGCATGAATCACGTTTGCCAAAGAAACAACTGAACACTGATTGTGTGATGTCACAGATGGAAATTGTCTACAGACATTTCCATTCTTGTTGCAATTGGATTTAATGATTTTCTTCTTCATTTTCTGCAAAAATACATTGATTCTTTGCCATATAGTGATAAAATTGACATGATGCAACCCGGAATATGAAGAGTAATGTAAGTTTACGTAGCCTAAATAAAACAATGACATCACAGATCACAGTTTTGGTGTTGCCATATCAGGGGTGGCCAACTCTTGAGTTTATTGGCCACTATTGTCAATCCTTGTCTATCCTTATTGAGGGCTACACATGCTAACCCCCTTATTTCCCCATAATATTGTTTTCTTCACAAGGGCAGGGTTCTCAACTTGACTGGGCGCACCGACAGAGGGCAGAGCCCGACATTGCGAACGCCGGCCGAAGGTACAAAGCTCCCAACGGGGGCGTGGGGGTCCACCCCCCTAAATTGTTTTTTCTATTGGTGCTTTAAATGGGATTTCCAGTGACCTCACACGTAAAAAATGCCTCAAAATGATCACTGAAAAAGCGAAGCCATTTTCTCCCCGTAATTTTTTTTCTTCTGATCGTCAGTTTATATATTTTATTTACTTCTGTGTTTCTAAATGGAATGAATGGATTAATTTTTCTCCGGGCGTCGATTTTTTTTGTCCGGGCAGCAAATTTTAGATCGGGCGCTAACAGCACCTCTGATGCCCTGTCAAAACAGCAAAGTAGAGAACCCAGAAGGGCTTCACGGGTCGCATAAGGCATTGTCACAGGCCGTAGGTGGCCACCCCCGTGCTAGATAATACTCAGCAACCAATTTTAATATTGCAGTAGGACTTTCAAATTGTTGATCTCTTGCAGCAGGCACATGCAATCTTTTTGACCACTGGGACACACTGTGTCGAGGGGCTGCATCAGGGCAGGACACGGGAGAGGCGTCTAAGGGAGGAGGGGCAGCGCCCAATTTTTCTCGAAGTTAAAGAGTGCTTAGATGCAAACTGGTGTCATAATTTGCAAACTTTTGAAGTAGAACATTACTTGGTATAGCCTAGTTTATGGCCACCTGGACAAGACAGAACATTGTCAACTCCAAATTGTGGTCAAATAACAAGTCAAGGGCCACAGGTACGGCAAATTTGATATTGCTTCGCAGGCCCCAGAAGAGGTAGCCGCAGGACACATATGGTCCGCAGGTTGCACATGCCTGTCTTGAAGGCTCTATCCTTTCTCTCATCCTAAATCTGCTAGAAATCTGCTAAAAATGTGCAGTTCTGGTCAGCTCAATTGATGTGATATATGACCAAATATCAAAATATTTTGTGGGTTAGGGTAGGTACCGCACAAATGCGCGATCGCGTTGTTTGCGGCGCGATTTGTGTTTTTATTCATTGCGGCGTTTTTCTATGTGGTATGTTTTTCAAAGCCAAGTTATAGCAATTTATGTGGATAAAGAATACTGTGGTATTTGTGGCCTCATTCTGATTAATTCATTGTGTACTGAATATTGTTTCAAAATCACCAATTCCCACCGATATCCTCCGTGAAACGAGTAATTCAACATTTATAAATACGGGGGGTGGGGGGCATGCCTGGGAACCACGTGTTCTTTCGCTAACTAGTGTTCAGAAGAATTTGCCTCACCCCACCCTGTACAGCGCGCGGCCCCCCACACGGTTGGGCGATACGGAGAAGTATTACAGCGCGCCCCCCCCCACACAGTTAAGCGATACGGAGAAGTACTGGATTTTGTGACCTTAAAATGATGATTCTGAGGTAACTTATTGACTGATTTGTATGAAACTTGAGACGAAGGTCAAGATTGATGTGCTTTTTCAACAAGGGTAGGTTTCTTTCTTATGGAATGATTTTTTTTTAAATCTCCGGTATACTACGTACATTTTGTCTTCAAAATGACTTGGTCATTACAGTAAATCTTCATGACTCGGTTTAAAACGGTTAGTCGGTTTCTTTCTGGTCGATCTGGTCGATCGGCGCCCAATTTTCGCGGCAATGGTTCATGCCATTATGATCAGTTTTTAGTGCGTTTCATCCGGGTTTTAGCTGCGACCATTTTGCATTTTTTGTAAAGTGTGATGTGTTTTTTGGTCCAAAAAATTGGCATTTGTGGGGTGCCTAGGTTAGGGGAATAGAGGTTCGATGATCATATTTCTTTTTTTAACTGGATTATTCTTTAAACTATAAACTTTGGTTTAAATTATTCATGGATTCAGTTCCACCTTCCTGATACAAGGGTTGCCGTGTCGTCTGTTGGAATGATCATCATTGAGTTCAGTTCGATGCTGCAAAGAAGTAGCGGTAGGCTAAGGCGACACTGAGTGCAATTATACCAGGGACAATCCAATTCCAGAAAGCTCTGCAAAAGATAAAGGGATTAACTTGAAATGACATCATGACAAAATTAATTTAAAATAGGATAGTATGTATTAATATCATAAAAGGTAATATCTTGAAATATGATATTATGACAAAAGCATATGATGAGAAGATGAACTTGAAATATGATATCACGACGAAGGGCAGGAACAACTTGAATTATAATTTATGACATTTTGGAAAACAATTGGCAAATTCCTAAATAAGAAATTCATATGAGAATGATCAATGAAAGGCATAATATGTTATTTTTATTCTTTGTAAAAGCAATTAACTGTTACACTTGATGAAAGAGTAGGCTATTCGGTATCTGATATATTTTAATGAAATGACAGTGTATACTACATTTGAATTCAGTGAACCAAATTTAATCCAAGTGCCCACAAGATATTTCTCGATTAAGAAGTTGAAATATGTTCACAGTCATTCTATCAAACAGTACTTTTTCAACAATGCAATGTATGAATTTAGGATTAAAAGGGGTTTATTAATAAGCATAGACAATATCTCCACCCTGAATAGTATCACAATTATGATTTTAATCAAGGGAGAGTAAGTAATTAATTATTTATTTAAACATACATGCTAATATTTGTAAACTTGACTTTTTCTGGGCTCAACAAAAATAGTAGCAGTAATTCTGCTTCGAAAAGTTTGCTAGAAACTTCTCTTGAAATCTTGTTGATCTTGATACCATCAAATATTGGAAAATATTTTCTACACTTGGATCAAATTTTCCAACCCAGATTGAAGCTTTAAGTGGACTAATTGTGGGGTAACTCATGTATAGATGTCATTGATTAGGTTATTTCAAGTAGTGATGATAGACGGTGAACTTTGATTTAGAATTAATGACAACCTTTGAACATATTAATAGGATCCATGATGGATTTGGAATTATCAGTAAAATGATACCTATTGTATCTAGATGGTGGGCCATAGTAGTTTTCACTACATATTTATGTTTTTCTTTGGTTTTTAATAAATTTCCCTTCTTATTTTTGAGAAATATAACTAATAAGTATGATTCAAGTGCCATGGCAGGTTCACTGGCATATATTCGAGATTGGCATCCTAGGGATGGGGTGTCCCCCTCCTTTTTGAGAATTGCAGTACAACTGAGGAAAATACAATATTTTGCAACTTTTTTTAAGAAAATTTAAGTTCAAGAATTTCCAGTTTTTAGGTTGGTCTGTCCAAATATAGTGTCACGGGAAAATAGTGCCACGGCAGCACCATGCTACCGTGGTGACCGCTACAGCCCTGTTCATACAATTGTTTCTTTAGATAATGTGTCTATGACAAAGTTTCATCAACATACACACACACACACATAAATACTGTATATACCATCAGTTTCCTTTCAACAGCAGCTCAGGTTACCATGCAACTATAGACAAGAGTGGTGATGCATATATAACACAGTGTAAGTGCTGCTGAGGTAAATTTTATCGATGTTTATTGATGCGAATTATTTAAAAAAAAATTACAACACTGTGCAGGTTATCGTGTCAATGCAATTCAAACAATGAAATGGTTTGAAGTAAGTAAGTAAAACTTTATTGCTCCAAAACATCCATTGAAATATGTTCACATGTTAGCAACGCAAGTATACAATCATTACAATGTTATGCAATGCTCCAACTTTAATACTTACATAGATAAATTAGTTTCTTTCAGTATTGTACATGTCAGTGCCATTTTTGCATTTCCGAAGAACCTCCCTTTTAAGTTCCCGCCGATGGCAAGGAATCCCTGCTGCTTGTAACAACAACAACAATTTTTTTGTTACCCCCATAAAACCATATTTTCTGGGGTAAAATCGTACGGCCGTTTAACACCTGCGTGACTTGCTTTCAGTATTATTTACCGATATCATGTTGTGTAAGCAAGATTCAGTCACGCAGATATTATCTCCAAGTGTGTCTTCACGCACGTTACACTTTTTCGGCGAGCTGTCGTATATTTATAAATATACATGTTTTATGGTACTAGTTAGGTCTGTACACGCACATCAGACTACAAACCTGTCCACCTCAAAGCATACGCAACCGGCTGGAGAATATTATCCCTGCTGCGTGCACTAGTATCCGTAATCAGACAGCAAGTATATATTAGAGCGAAGTAGATATATAACAGTGTAAGTGCTGCGTGATGTGAATTATTGATGTTTGCTGACACATATCATGCTATAAAATATACAAAGTGCATGTTATTGTGTCGGTGCAAGTCAATCCATTAGAATCTATGTTAATAGGGTTATCTCACTTATCTAATTAGAGCAATGCATGCAGACACTTCATATATCCTACACCACTCAACACTGACCACAGTACATTTCTGAATTTATCAAATGTAAACATAACATTTTTTAGGTGTGTATGTACAAAGACAATTTTCACAAGGATACTTTTTCAAGGGTAAGAACTGAAATTGAGCCATACCAAATGAAAGGTGCAGCTATAATGTGTTGACCTCCCTCCCTATGTGATGCAGCATGATTTGCTGGTTTTGTTAGCACTGCAATGAAAAAAGAATGTTTATTTCTAAAGCAGTGAACACACTTGTGCGATATGATACGATACATTTCTGTCGCATGGAGAGTTGAATACTTAGTGTTATTTCCAATTTGAGTGAACATACTGCATGCGATACGATATATTTCTGTCGCATGGATGTTAAAAAAATCCACTTTCGTCATACAACATTCTTGTCGCAAAGCTACATATTAGATTTGGCCAATCAATAACCGTGAGATGTATCCAGTGAGCCATATATATGGAGGGCACATCCAATAGGGAAAACGCGCAAAAATTGAAGCACCCATGAAGGGTCAGGTGATAGGGGTCAACCTAAAGTAGTTTCATTGCTATACAAAGTCAATGCTGAATTTGTACAGTGGCAACGAAACGTGTGCGTGACAATAAATACACGCCATGTTGCGCGTGAACTTATTTATACGCTCAAGAATGCGTTCATATATTTCTAATTGTGATGCAATTAATACGTTGGCGTCAATGCTGACTAATCTTAGCGCGTGTGCTTTTTAATACACACGCTCGCGCGTACACGGATGTATGCATTGACATATTGTAGCTAATCTTTGAAACAGCATTCATGCAAGCCAGGTCAAAATCACATAGGAAAGTATGTGTGAGAGGTACGCGCGCGTGCAAAATGATTCGCCTTGAGTAAGTTGACCCCTATCAGGTGACCCTCCGTAATACTT
>JAODUJ010270941.1:0-10191 GCA_027564615.1 Psolus chitonoides
CAGGATGTTCCCTAAACATCCTATAACTCATTATCAATCTTAAATTACTATCATCTGGGTTGTAAATAATTATTTCAATTCAATTTATCTGGTACATCTACCTCTGATAGCTTACACTGACTTAGTGTGTAATCCAAAATGGCGCCGATCCGATCATGGGCATTTCGCAATAATTGCTCGTCACTTTCTCTATGATGGCACTATACCCTACAAAAAACACCAGGAAACGAGGAATGTTCTTGGGCATAATTTGAGCCACAAATCAGAGGCCTACAGTATTGCCTTTGGAAATTATGATTTTCCAAACGAGACCTTAAAAATGGTGTCAAAATGGCGACAAATCGAAGTTTTTTCGACTTATTTTTCTAACAACTTCCAAACCTCGAAAGCTATAGAGCTGTAACGCTGGCAATCAAAGCAGGGGACTTTTGGGGAAAATTAGAAAAAGTTATAGAGCGATTATTGGTTTATATGAAGGCTTGAGATTTTTTTATGTTCACCCATTACTTTATTTTTAAACTAATAGCCCCGTGTCTTATCTTTGAAATAAGCCTATTTTGAGCTTAGGGGATGTTGAGTGATGGTTTATGTTTGAAAATAATGGTGCCGAAGTTGTAAGATTTACAACGTTGGCAGGAAAAGAGTTAATGAAGCCCTACGTGCACAGCTGGCCTACAACAAGAGAAAGTTCTTCAAAGAAAACCGGATCCAGTGCATGGACTAATAAATCGATTTATTTTCTTACTATACCTTTCATTCACTCAACAGTCGATTTATTGGGGACCATTGTGAACCATTCAAGCATATTCGACCGTTGACAAAGGAAGGCCTTGATTGGGCCAAACTTACGCTGACGTAGGCGGTCACGTAGTCTACGTAGCAATCACGTGAGAAAAATCAATGTCACTACTAATAGATACTGTGGTGCAATTTAATAGGCTAGTTGTGTTCAGTTTTAATCAGCAATATTTACAGTTGTAGCCTCTAATTATTGCGGAATATTTAAGAATTTTTACATTTTCATTTATTTGGATTTTTATCTCGATCGAATTCGAAACTCACAGGAGACGGACGTACAGGAATATGATTTCTTGATTGAATACGTTGGCCTAATTATTAGTATAGCCTACAGCATACTATTCCTCGAGTGAACAACAATTTACGGCGTGTATAATCAGATAATAGGCCTACTAACACGTGTTCATGTACGGTAGGCTCTCATTTGTCTCCATGTTTTAATACATTCATGGAGAATAACTAAAAAATATCACACGATTTTAGAAAGCTTATGAAGTAGGCTATACCGATTTTCAGACATTAGAACGGTTAATTCTCTGATCATCACGGCTTGGGTATTTTAGGATAATTGCTGAAATACTGTAATCTGAAATATCGTTCAACCTAATCGTTCGACCAATCGTGTTTCCTGTTCAAAAGTTTCACCGCGGGTTTTCCTACCGATTTTAACTTACTCCGGAGGATGATTCCCGAAAATAACTGTAGTTTCTAGCAACTCAGATAGTTATACCGTATATTCCGCTTTTGTTGAGATCTAAGAACGACGACGTCGCATCAAGGGAGTATGACGTCACGGAGGGGATTGTTGCGTAGTCAATCGCCATCAGGGGAACCTGAACTAGAAGTCAAGAAGGACAGGTCCTGGTCGAAATGTTGCAGTGTCTTTTTCAACTCAATGCTTCTTGTGAGTATATAAGCCCGATTTCAAATAGTAATTCTGTATTTTATACATGGTCATCAACCGACAGCGCATGCGTGAAACCGGCATGTGTATACCCCACACTCTTATTGTGAAAGACTGCATTTCAGTATAAACCACAAGTCTTCAAGGGGCTATACACACTCGTGGACAGGTATATAAACACTCTTATCATGAAGAAGTGAAATCCGCTTTACATTTAATTTTATCGTCATCTTTAACGAGGGTAGTCCTGACTCAGTGCAGAAGCACTGCTCTCCACAGGAGCCCTCGATACAAACATACAAAAATATATCAATCGACAGGAAATACAATAAACATCAAAATGGGAAAAACAGAGACAACAGAGAGGTATAATACACAAGAGAGAGAGATGTTAAACATCAGAACAAAACATATACATTTTCACAAGTAGGCTACTACAACTGCACATTCCTGATCAGGTATACGTATATACCAGTATCCCATTGTAAACGAGTTAAATTTACTCCACAGACAACAAGTTTTCAAATTCAGCCGACTGCACATGATTGAAACCACACGTGTAAACGCCCATTGTAAAAGAGTTGAATTTACTTCACAGACAACAAGTCTTCAAATTCAATCGACTGCACATGATTGCAATTGGTACGTATATATAAACACCCATTGTAAAAGAGTTAAATATACTCTACGGACAAGAGTCTTCAAATTCAACTGAATGCACATGATTGAAACTAGTAGCCTACGTATAAACGCTCATTGTAAAAGAGTTAAATTCACTCTACAGACAACAAGTCTACGAATTCAACCGACTGCACATGATTGGAACTGGTACGTAGAAACGCCCATTTTGGAAGAGTTAAATTTACTCTACAGACAACAAGTCTTCAAATTCAACCGACTGCACATGATCGGAACTGTCAGCCTACGTATAAACGCATATTGTAAAAGAGTTAAATTCACTCTATAGAAAACAAGTCTCCAAGTTCCAACCGACACTAGTACATGACTGAAGCTGGTACGTAGGCCACATACACTGTCATTGTGGAAGAGTGAAATTCACTCCCAAACCAAAAGACTTCAACCGACTGCACATTCCTGGGCAGGTACGTATATGAATTGAAATTCACTTCACAATCCACAAGTCTTCAACCGGACTGCACATGATGCGAATACATTGTATTGTAAGAGAGTGATATCAACTCTACAAACCACAAGTATTCAACCGACCGCTCATTACTGAAACTGATATGAATACACTCCTATTGTAAACAACTGAAATTCACTCTGTAGACCACGAGTCTTCAACCAACCGCACATTTCTGACTGTCCGAGGAAGTACATATACACTCTGGGCCTTCTCACACTACACGTGACGCGGCGCCGTGCGGCGCGTCGCGATAATGAAAATGTTGGGCGCATGATATTTTGCTTTCACACGGCAGGCGACTTTTTCTTAATCGCTCAAGCGATTTCTATAATTTTCACTTTTACCCTCCTTGTCATGTAATCTAACAAAGAGCAATGATTGGTCACTCGAAAAAGTCGCGCCGCCGCACGCGATAAAAGTTGAAACTTGTTCAACTTGATTGTGCAGCGCGGCGTCACGCAACGCGGCGTCGCGCGTAGTGTGAAAGGTCATAAGTAAAAACATTACTTCAACTTTTTTGCAGCGCGGCATGGAGTGTGAAATGGCCTTTATTGTGAAAGAGTTGATGCCTTTTCACACTACACGCGCGCGGCGGGCGCCGGGCTGCGCGACGCTATAACAGATGTTGGGACGCGATATTTTGCTGTCACACTACAGGCGACTTTTTCTTCATCGCTCAAGCGATTTATTTAGTTTTCACTTTTACCCTCCTTGTCATGTTCTCTAATAAATGGCAATGATTGGTCACTCGAAAAAGTCTCGCCGCCGCACGCGACAAAGTTGAAACTCGTTTAATGATTTTGCAGCGCGGCGTCGCGCGTAGTGTGAAAGGACATACGTAATAACCATAACTGCGGCTTGCAGTGTGAAATGGCCCAGCACTCCACAAACTGCAAGTATTCAACTGACTGTACTTTACTGAAACTGGCACGTCCCTATACACTCATTGTGGAAGAGTGATCTCCGCTTCGCAAACCACAGCTATATTCAACCGACTGCACATTCCTGAAACTGATGCGAATACACTCTTATCGTGAAGGAGTCAAACTCGTTTTACAAACCACAAGTGTTCAACCGACTGCGCTTGTCTGAAGAGGTATTGAATGAAAACATTCTTATTGTGGCAGGGCATGGGGCGCACCTACTCCCGAACGAGGTTTTGTGCATTCATGGTTATGCCGGTATACATTTAATTTGTACGTTTTTCAGTACAATTCATCATACCCTATTTGCCAGACCCCCCCCCTCTACACTTATGAGTGTGGGGGAATTCCCCACACTCATGCCAACCTAGATACGATGGTAATCACATGACCTCGGGGTTCCTTGATGAGCTTCACTAGCGTACTCACAGGGGAGGGTGCGGTCGTCCCTCCCAACTTTTACTATGAAAGGAGGTTTTGTCGGTAAATTTGTGCACAATTGTCGGTACTCGTTTTCACCCTCCCCACGGGGCCCGGGCCCTACCCACGACACCCTAGGTGCGCTAGCGATGCGCCTTATTGAATCATTAGAACACTAAGCATGATCAGAAAATACGAAACATTTTGCAACTTCATATTTACAGCTTGTGGCGTTTCTTACTGGGGGAGTCAGCCTGTGGGCGTGGATGGAGGTCAACAAACTTCCAGCGAGGGAGGGGATCTTGCTCGCCATGGGCCCAATATTCCAGGTCTCTCTCGTGGCCCCTGCTGCCGAGTGCGTGGTTGCGATGATCGGTGTCTTTTTTGGCCTCTACGGCGTTCATTACAGGAAAAGGGACCTGTTGTTCTTGGTAAGTATATAATACGGCTCCGGTAAGAACCAGAAATGCAAACCTGCATTGTGATTCCCTGTCTTCGCGAATGTTGAAAAGTAGAACTTCAAAGCTCGCACACAGGGTAATCTTATCGCATGAGCACTGGGCAGTTTCCCGGTTAATGCGTTGAGGGGGCCGGTACATTGCTTTGCTCGGGGGCTCAACTATTCTTCAGACAGCCCTGCTCGCACACACTTTTCACCAATTTTCGGTTTGCAATCCAATAAGATTGAGTAATACCATTTATATGTTCTGAAACTTTAAATAGCCCATGTAGATATATGGAACCCGAAAAGACATAGATTTTTAACTTTGTGGGCAAACAAAATTCTGAAGAAAAGGAAACGGTTCTGAAACTTGGATAGAGGCTTCTAATCGTGATCACCTTGATATCATATTTTGTTTCTTTGGTTAGACCTAACTTATCAAATGAGATTCAGGCTTAACCCTTTAGACCATGTCTGGGTCGCATGTGACCTACCTCTTCCCCTGGCCACGCATCGCTCGAAACTGCCAGTAGGTGCCGCGAATTTCGAGCATGGGATATAGGGGTACTGGGGCGTGACGCAGCCGGACTGTTGCGAACAAAAGGGACAGACTTAAGCCTCCTCTCGGCCATTATCGCGCAAATTCCCCCCTGCCTAATGTCAGCCATGGGTTGAAGACGTTAAAGAATAACCCGACTAAAAGATGAAACTTGATGTATGTCGTAGAATTTTTATAACATATAAGGCGTCTGGAACTATCTTGTCGTTCCTAGATATCGTTGAAAATGGTAAAAAGCCTCGTTTTTATACCCATATCCAGAAAACGACAGAGTATTTCGAGACGAGTTATTTAATGATTCTGCGTATATAGTACCTCTGCATGGGGACCACGCAGAGCTCGAAACTTGGCGTAGTCGCCGCGTTTCTCGAGCAGGCTGACGGACCGGGAATCCCCTAATTTGGTTGCGCAATAGCGATATGCGCAGACAAAAGTCTCTATGATTCCCTGTTACAGGCGTAAGGTGTCTGGAACTATCTTGTCGTTTTCTGGATATCGAATTGAAAATGGTAAAAATCCTCGTTTTCATGCCTATCGGCCTATCTGGAAACGACAAAGTATTTCCAGACGCGTTATAGCCCATGTATCATTAGGACCAACAAGTAACGTAACTCTTATGAGCGCTACGCGACTAGAGCCGGTGGCACCTGGCTCAGAAGCTTCATATGAACACTGGGCCTAATACAACCCCCCCCCCCCCCGAAATAAAGGAAACAGGGAAATTTACGAATTTCCTCCCGATCTAAATAACTTGTGCAATTTTCCGTACAATACGATGATGGCATATTTAAAATACGTCCTGATGGCATACCGGTACTTTATTGAAAGGAATGCACAAGTAAGTAAGTATCAAACACTGTGCCTGAAAAAGGCCCCAAAAATCAAGTGAAATACTGATTGCATGGCTTTTGGCGCTCCGTCACTGAGCCTCCACCAGTGCTACGCCCCTGGATCCCACGAGGGGTCTCAAACTTACGCCACTGGACCTAACCGAAACACCAACGTGAATATTTGATACCGTACGATACCGTTCTTTTGACATTTCCCTTTTAACATTTATCAAAGTAGCGGACAAACACTTGAACTTCACGAATGTCGACTCTGGGCCAGGTCATATACCTAAGACTCGAGAAATGGTACCTGCTGCCATCTTGAGTGCCTGGTGCTCAGCATTGAACAATGGAGTGGGAACAAATGGGCATGGTAAAAATGGTATCTACTGCGATCGTGTATGCCTGGTGCTCACCATCGAACAATGGAGTAGAGACAAACGGGCGTTTGACTCACGAGGATCTCAGCTGAGTGCTACTACTTATTTGTACCTGCTGCCATCTTGGGTGCCTGGTGCTCACCATCGAACAATGGAGTAGGAACAAATGGGCATGGTAAAAATGGTACCCACTGCTATCTTGTATGCAGGTGTTCAGCATTGAACAATGGAGTAGAGACAAACGGGCGTTTGACTCACGAGGATCTCAGCTGAGTGCTACTACTTGGGCGTGTTGCACAGTATCATACCATCTCAGGAGAAAATTCCAGTTGAAACCAGCTGAACTGGTTTTAACCTATTCCAGTTGAACTGGTTGTAACTATAAATTGGTGACTGGTAACACTGGTTTGAACTGGAATCAACTGGGTTTGAACTACTGCATGGGTTCTTCAACAGGTTTGAACTGGTACCTGTTGACACTTGACACCCTTTAAATACCAGTTGGCCTGACTGGTTTAGAGTGAACTGGTTTCAACTGGTATTTGTTGAATCTATCACTGTTGCCAGTTCAAACCAATTCAGTTCAACTGGTACCAGTTGAACCCAGTTGGACACCAGCTAAAACCAGTTGAAATTTGAACTGGCATCAACTGGATTTTTTCTCCTGGGATACCATGCCGTACTATACCATACGGTTGCATATCATCTGCCAAAACTTGGCCAGTACAAATGCAGCCCGCTCCGTTCTCCTCCTCGACATTGTTTCCTCAGTTGCTACACATTCTTGTGCAGGATCGGGATGGGTCATTTTAGTTGACGTTGTCTCGTTTTTCATATTTTCCCTTGTTATTCCTATATCATTGGTCGGGGCGGGCCGACAAAGAAGAGAATGGGCCATGAGGATCAGTATTGTAGCTATGCCTCTGAGACCAAATTTGGCCGTGAAAAAGGCGAAAAATAGAATGAAAATTAACGGGGGGAAATGAGAGAAAAGGAAAATTGATAGAAAAAGGGAAGAAGAAGGAGAAGTAACAGGAAGAAGAAAGAGACGACAGGGACCGGGAATGAAACAGGACATAGGCCTAAGGAAAATTATGGCGGGAAATTTTGCAGTGACGCGGGAAAATGAGTGGAGATGGCGGGAAATTGTTTTTCCCACCTATACCAACAGAGCTGGCTACGCCCGGCCGTATACCCGAAATATTCTTTCAGTGATACTGCCTATATTAGCAGATTAGGCACAGGCAGAACCTAGCCTATCAATCGAAATGTTTTTTCAGTGGTATACTGCCTATATAGCCTATATATTTGCACAGGCAGAGCCTGTAGGCCTACACCTGTACACTATCATGTCATTATTCCCATGCATCAATTTTTGTATTCGTCTTTCAGCATTTTTCTCTGGTTCTCATCAGTGCACTAGCAGCCATAATATTCACGATAATCACCGCATACAGCCTCATCATGGTAAGCTTACTTTAAGGCTTTCCGACTAATTGACCAAATTGAATTTGTCCTTTTTGTGGAACTTGAACAACAACTTTACTATTTATTAAGTTTGTGCTGTCCAATTTACCACACCGTAGGTCGAATTTCTATACATAATATAATCACTTCCATTAAGGGGAGGGGGATGGGTGCAGAGGATCGAGTTAGGCCACATCTGTTGCAACTTTACTGTCTGACCCTGACTGTCGATAGCTGGAGACGAATTGATTACTCCTACAACATATTGAATAACACTACTAGTAATTCCGATTACTGACGAACTCATTCTTTGTCAAATATATGGTTTCTCTCATCTTTAATTTCAGCCTGAAAGCGTGAACCAAGGCATTGAACTAAACATCGACGTCAGATATGGTGTCTATGGTAACGATGACGTCACACACAATATCGATATATTGCAAATGGAGGTAAGAAAACCATTGTAACGGGTTAGTCTTCTTACAGTATGGTTCACAGTCTAAATTCAACAAAGTGAAAATCACTCTATATGAAGGTCCTAAACTGGCAATTCTTATAACTGAATGAGAATGAAGTGAATTTCACTTCTGTTGTATAGTGAGAACCACTGTTTGTGTCATAGCATGAAACAATCATTTTGGAATAAACTATCATTCCATCGGTCAATATGTCGACATCTTGTTGATGCATTGATTTAGTCAAAATATATATCGGCGTCTTGACTCTTCAGTGATTCAGAGCGTGATCCCAAGCGTTATATGAGGTATCACATAATATAACACAGATGGACAAAATATCGCGCCAAGTCAATATGGTACTGTATGTCGTCATTTTGTTTTTCTAATTCAGACCAGATTTTCACTCTTTTTGGATGGGTGGAGTTAGATAAGAGTTGGTGAATAGTAAAATTTACAACTACTGCATTCAAGGGTTCACATTCAAGGGAGGGCGTCCCAGGACTGTTGCCAGAGGAGGGAGGGGGTGTTTGTTAAAGCAGTTCAGTGAGTTTTAGTGTTGCCAAATTGTCGTCGAATCCAATTGAAGCAATGTAAATGTTGTGTGATAGTGAAGTCGAAATAACTCAGATTCTCCCCAATTTTTATTTTGAAAGTGGAAGTCACTCTCAAAAGAGTGTGCACATGGATCACTCCTAATAAGAGTGAATTAAACTCAATGTAGAGTAAAGAACACTCATGGCAGAGTGACATTTCCCTTTACTATGTGTCAAATGTCACTATTATAAGAGTGAAATTTCACTCTTATTATGAGAGATCCCTAGGCACACTCTCCTGAGTGACTTTCACTCTTTTGTTTTTAGAGTGTACACTCTCTCAATTCAAAAGATTGAAAATCGACCTAACAGATTGAGATCAGGGATCAATCCAAATTTGGATATACAATATTAAATCGAATGAGATTTATTCTAAATATAGATATTGGATTGAATATTTCAATCTTTATTTCAAATAAATCCATAAATTTTACAAAATGTAACATTCGTAATATCTTCATACAGCAATTAGGGTCGGAAGAACTTGATGGGCAGTTGATGGATAGTCGATATTGCGAAAATGTTAATCACATCAAAGGTGTCAATTTTTCCAAACAAAAAGTACATGACCATGACCATGATTATTTACAACAGTAGCTGGACGTCAATCGGTTCATTTATAGGTGATGCCGTCCAAGCTACGGAGACGGGTGAACTTTTGGAGGGATGGGGTGAAGGGCGGAGTCCACGGGTAGGGGTATCAAGTTCTTGACCATATCTATTATTATTTCTCGTATTGTCGTTCAGCTGACGTGCTGCGGTAGTAAGTCCTACGGTTCCTGGGCTGACAGTGAATGGCTGAATTTGCAGAGACTGGCTCACTTCCAAGGGGAGGCCGTCCCGAGTCTACCGCCCTCTTGTTGCCAGCTACATCCCAACTCTACTCGGAATGCTCTTTATCCGATAAACTCGAGAGCTTGCCAAGGACTAGATCGACCAATACCGAACGAGTTTATGTACCGGAGGGTTAGTATTATTATTACCCACCCGCGTGGAGGGAGTTTGGAGAGGGTGTCCCATGTCTACCGCCCTCTTGTTTCCTGCTGCATCCCAACTCTACCCGGAATGCCATGTATCCGATATTACCTCGGGAGCTTGTCAGGGACTGGACTGTCAATCAATACCGAATGATATCCGGTACGGGTACCGAAGTCTTATTATATATACTGTTACATTTGCGTGGGGGGGGGGACGCTTTATGTATATTTTAAATGCCTTGAATTCAACCAAGGACTGGAATCGACTGATGTCGCGGGAGGGGGGGGGGGGG
>JAODUJ010271052.1:0-10190 GCA_027564615.1 Psolus chitonoides
CAACGTTATCGTAGGAAATTTGAGAATGATAGAAAATTTACACTTTCTCTTCAATGTAGTCATGTATGCAGAAATTAACACTCGGTGAGAATTCAGCGTGTGCTTCTAAACATTTGTGTGAAATGTTGAAGCAGTTGGGCCTTGTATGGCTAAAGTAGGGACAAAAACCTATGTCACTGATGAGTAAAGCACATATCGGTGTAGGGAATATTGCGGATGACACATTGTTCCCCCTCACTTGAATCTTAGTGTTCAATTATACAGATATTGGCACTTGGATATAAGTTAGGATATATTTCTTAACATTCATGTGACATTTCAAGGCAATTAGCCCTTGTATGGCTAAAATAGAGAAAAAAATCTATGTCACTGAGAGGTAAAGCTGAGCACTGTATTATTTATGGCCCTAGGGAATATCGAGAATAACACAATTTATAATATTGAGAATAAACTCGGTTTATCGACCGGAAAACTTAGCTTTTTACCGATAAACCAAGTTTTTCAATGAAAAAAACGAGTTTATCACTCGAAAAACTAAGTTTATCAACGAAAACGGTGTTTTTTGACAACAAGTTTTTTTAAAGAAAAACCCAGTTTTTCGACCGATGTACACAGTTATATGACAACAATTTAGAAAAACTAAGTTTATCGGCCGATAAACTTGGTTCTTCGACCGAAACACTAAGTTTATCGATCAAAAGGCGGGTCTTTCGTTGAAAAACTTATCGGTATCGGTTACGATAAACTTGGTTTATCGACCGAAAAACTTGGTTTATCGAAGAAAAAAAGAGAGAGAGAGAGACCATGGGGCATTTCCCCACCTCTCCTACTCAGTCGGAGGAGATCGGTTTTTTTTTTGGGGGGGGGGGGAGGGAGAAAAGGGGGTCGGTAGGGAAGAATGGGAACTTTGCCCCGCCACATCTGAACATTTCTGGAATGCTGCGCACGCCACTGGTTCAAGATGCAACATCGCGTGTTCTTGTTGTACTAGGCCTACCACATCCCGAGTCCGCCAGTGGACAAATGGACCAATCCTCGTCCTTATTCAATGACATGTAGAACGCCCGTGTGATAATTCTGAACACATTTGGCCTCATGAAGCGTCCGATAGAACATACAGAAACGACGTAGGTGTACGAATTATTTACAGTGATAAATATATTACACATACAATCATCAGGATGGAATTTTGTTTCAATAAAGTCATATCCAAGGGCGGCGATATGTGTTTGAGATTGAGGGGGACGGGAACCTTTTACAAATGGTGCACTTCAGTAACCCCGCCAAGGGTCTGGAATTGGGGGAGCTAACCAGATATGAAGTGAAAACCTAAATAAAGTTACTGCGCAGCGAAGCGATTAACTTTATTAGGGGGTTAATGTGTTCAATCTTAGGCACAATTGACATTACTGCGCGTGAAGAATGAGTTTGATGCTTTGGTTAGAAAGTATACATTCGACACAAAATACCTCGTGCAAGGCACGGAAATAGACATAAGACAACTGTGCGAGAACCACAGAACAGATTCTTCACAAATGACGTGACAAGACAAGGAACAAACACAAGTGTCGCAAATCGCAGGAAAAAGAAACGTCTGAAGTCTTTGATATGATTTTTTTAGTTATGTACAGCACATTTGGCACAAGTTACAGTAGGCCTACATGATTAATGAGACTGGTAAAATGAACGCCAGGCTACTTCTCGCAGAGCGCGAGAAAGAAAAAGATTGTCATGCCCGATATTAATTAGGAGTTAACATTCTCGAATTTTTCGTGATAATGCAGCATATTGACACCACATGAGCAGATGAGAAATCAAAGTGATCTCCACTGCAAATTTTATTAAATTATTTGTCATGTCTAATAATTGGGTTATAAATAGCACAAGACACATTTGCTAAAGAAGACGACACCTACCGGTACTGCTCGAAAGGCGCACGACTATTTCGGTCATCATGTTCGACTTGTTGAGTTATAAATAACACCATCGGCAGAAATGAAAGAACATGACACAAGTCACACAACAAATAGAAGGAAAAGCTTTACCATTCCACAAATATCTCTTTTGTTTTCTTCGCCCAGATGTAATGGTCAACACCTCTCAGGAGGTACTGATAGCATCGCCTAGTTATCCATACGAAAACACACACGAGTACTTTTGGTGGACGATTGCCAGTCCAAGTGGTACACGAGTGAAACTAATCATAGAGGCAGCATGGATTGGTAAACTCTCTATAGAGGTTGGATATGGACCCTCGAAGGACAGGGTTACTCCACTCATGGAATACAGTGGACTACAGCAGGACATCGAAGTCTTGTCACCAGAAAACACTTTAATAATAACCTACACACAGCGGAACAACATTGCGAACGTCAGGTTTATCGCCCATGTTACTTCGGTGGAACTCCAAGGTAACTTTGTTTTTCCCAATCGAATTGAAGCTAGCCTAAATTCGACAAATGATTATGTACGAAAAGTGGCGAATTATTTGCTGGATTAGGCACAAATCGACTGCACATGTCCTATGGAGTTGGGCCTACAGTGCCGCCTACTATTCTATTGAATACCGTGGTCAGTGGCGTAGTGAGTACTATCGGCGCCCGGGGGAAAACTCATCTTATGGCGCCTCCCGCATTGCCAACTTGGAACAAAATGAACAGTACAAGTATCACAATTTGGCGTCCCTATACCTTTGCACCCGGGGGAAATGACCGCCACCCCCCCTCCCCATCGATACGCCACTAACCGTGGGATCTCCGCCTTACCACAGCATTGACTACATAATGTGTTTGCCACAGCTTGGTCCTACTATTCATAAACATTTATTTGTAAAACAATTGTAATCTGAAAGCATGCCGATAACTAAGAAGTGAAAACGCAGAGGGCAACTGACCAAAAACATACGGTATTCTTTGTAATGATTAACAACACGTGAATTTTCTTCTGGCAAGGCCTTAAATTGAGTTTGAATGTGTCCGGTAGACGTCAGTCTTCATGTTCATAACCCTTTAGACCATGTCTGGGTCGCATGTGACATACCTCTTCCCCTGGCCACACATAGCTCAAAACTGCCAGTAGGCTAAGTGCCGCGATTTTCGAGCATGTGGATACAGGGGTAATGAGGCGTGACGCCGCCGAGCTGTTGTGAACAAAAGGGACGTACTCAATTGAACCTCATATCGGTCATCGTCGCGCAAATCCCCCTGATTGATGTCAGCCATGGGTTGAAGATTTAATTTAATTTACTTCTGTGTCTGTATTAACCATGGAAACACGTCGTGCGCTTTGCAAAGGTGTGTTTTCAGGCAACTGTCCAGTATGCACAGTACAACTCTTTAAAGCAGAGGTGTCCAACAGGCTGCCCCGGGTCCGCATGCGGCCCCCAAGCCCAATCTATGCGGCCCCCGGCCACCTAAGGAAATTTTGCATTTTGTTAAACTATTGAAACCAGATGAATTCGCTCTGTTACCCACGCAAATAGTATGTGAATAATGCTGTCATGTGGATAGCTGACATTGCAGGTAGGCCATGGTATAGTATAGAGTAGTTGTCCATATTATTTGTCCATGACAGCAAGCCAGGGTCGGATCGTGAGACACTCCGGCCCTCTTGGTTCAGCCAGATTTTGAATGTAGCCCATGTGGCCCTCCCTCTGAAAAGGTTGGACACCCCTGCTTTAGACCATGTCTGGGTCGCATGTGACCCAACCTTTCCTCTGGCGACACATATCTCAAAACTACTAGTAGGTGTCGCAAATTTCGAGCATGTGGTTGCAGGGGTACTGGAGCGTGACGCCGCCAAGCTGTTGTGAACAAAATGTTCAACTTTAGGGGTGTGATTAGGTCAGTAAATATGAAATAGGAACCAATTTTAGCCGACTAGTACAAGATATAAGTTCAAGGTCACGCCGAGGTCAAATTCCCATTGACTTAGTGTGCTGAAGCGTGAAATAATTGGAAGAAAACCTCGATACCCACTAAAACCAAATTTGTAGTACTAAAACAATGGAATTCAAGTTAACCATCGGTAATCAAGTGGTTAAAACTTTTCAATACTACAAAATGATATATATTTGAGTATGGTGGGGTGTAAGTTCCATGAGCTATGATTTTTCAACGCCATTTTAGGGGTGAAATAATCGATTTTATAGAGGTAAGTTTCATTTGTGTAGATCATTAAAAGCCAAACGAAGGCTTTTGTTGGGCTAAGAATGTCTTCTATAATATGTTTAGCAATAGCAAAACAAGTTAGGAGAGTATACAAATAAAAATGGAGCAGCTAGATTTTTTAGAACGAGGACCCCACGTTGACCCCAAATTCCAAGGTCACGCCGAGGTCACCCAAAGGTAAAGCCAAGGTCACGTAATGTTCCTCCACAGTGACATCCCTCCAAAAGAATTAGGTACAGCTACGAGGTCTTCCTTTGTTGGCCAGGGGGTGGGTCTAAGAGGAAAGAGTTATTCCGTCGCCTTCAAAGAAATATTTATATTTTGAACACCTGTAGATGCATTACACGTTATTGGGGTTGTGAACTTATGAGGAAGTCACAGTCCTCTCCTCTCTCCGGTGAGAGACAGTCCTTGCAAAATAAGGTTCCAAGCCGAAAGTGTCAATTAGAAACCACGTGCTACAGACGCTACATCTATTTATATATCGCGTCCATAAGTGAGGAAAGTAAACTAGATTCATGTACCGAAAAAACAGGAAAAACAGGACACAGGTATACAGAGTTTAGTTCAGTTTGCATGTATGTATGTATGTAGGTGTGCATGTGTCACTTCAATGGTAAACACGATAAGTCAAACATACCTGTACCGAAACCCCAGCCGAAGCTAGTACCCATTTTCAGCTGGGTGGACTGGAGCAGGCGGAGTAAATTGTCTTACTCAAGGACATACTGTAGCAACACACGTGGAACTCGAACTCATAGATCGAGATATCGCAAGCACTACCAACTTCGGCCACTGCCTGCCCCTTATGATAATGAGTAGATGATCGCTATTGTTTTTAAGAGCCTAAAAATGGTATATATTTCCTATGATGGGTACCATCGTCCTTTCTGAGCTCATTTCGAGTCAAACATAAACATTTCGTGAAATTCAGGTACTTTTTGTGCTTTTTGCATACAAACACACTTGGTCAAATATGCGTATAGTCAGTTCAATTTTGTACTGAGTATCATAGGCGTAGCCAGGAATTTTGATTGGTTGTGGCCATTTTAATTTCATTCTTGACGCCCAATCTTGAAAGTCAAAATCCTTGTCACTATCTCAGGGGAGCGTCACTATTGGTTGGCGCGTAGCATAGCCCACAGAAAACAATTCGGATAGAAATACCTCCCAGATCGCCAGAAATTACACTTCCCAGGCCTTGCAAGTTGTATCAAAAGCGCCGCAAGGACGCGGTAATTGCGCACGCAAATATTTCACCGGCGGTATGTATGGCCCGCGAAAAAGTTTGAAAATAATTTCTTGTGTATAGACCCTACGGGTGGACTGCATGTGAGGCTGAATTATGCCTATGTTAGCCCACCCATAACAAGTGCAGGCCCACCCACTGCAAAAAAACTGGCTACGCCACTGCCACAGACCCCATGGGTCCTGTGGTTGACTCAAGATAGGAGAGGGGGGACGACCCCATTGTAGACAGTGATCATCGAGTGCAGTAACAGAGTTTTAAGTATGCTTTACGGCCAACTCATTGACTTTTTGACGGTCAAATTGTATCAATTGGAAGTGACATTCGTCAAAAACCAAAATATTTCTTTGGAGTTTAGAGAGCTGCACGATGCATTTTTCATTCCTGGACTCTCAGTTTAAAAATCATCACTGATTTTAAAACTTTCACAAACATATTAAATGACACCTCCTCGGGTGAAACGTCTATTTTCGAATAAATCTGGACAATTGAAGAAGATATAGCGGTAGAGTTTTAGGGCATCTGCTCAACCAAATTGACGTTCAGTTAGGAATCAATGATTTAATTTTGCTGTCAGCCTACGCCTGCGTGTTTTTAACCCAACAAATTGGGTGTTTACGCAGTACCAATCCAGATCGGAACCAGATGTGTGAGTGATCACTCGGAAAGGTTAGGCCTACTGTTGTCTGCTGTGACATGCTTACTGGTCTAGTAGTTTTAATACATCAATGCACACGTCGCGCATGTGCACACACTGAATCCCAAAAATGAACCATGACCATGCGCGTTATATACGTGTAATACGTGTTGTAATATTATATAACACCCGAGTAAAGCTTCCTAGTTTGATTGGAGAATTGTTGGTCACATGACTTTCACTAAATATACTATTCCATGCCCACGTCATCAACCGTGCATTTTTGGTACTATTCACCGTGTATTATTTGTACTATTCGATCCGTACTTTTGCACGCTGCTGTAAGTACGGCTATATTTTTTCATATCCTTTGTTTTTCTCCAACCAAATTACAAAGAAAGTGACAAATAACTACTTAGTTGCTATATAACAGAAAGACTGAACTTTTCCTTCAACTCGGCTTCGCCTCGTTGAATGGATTGTTCCAACTCGAAAATATTCGTACTATTGAACGAATAAACATTCATTATTTGTATACTAGCCGATTACCTGTATACCGGAGCCTGAATCAAATATTGAATTCCTAATCATTGAAAAGTACGTATAACCTATATAATAATTTACATATTTGTAATTTTCATATGGGGTTTTGCATGTTATAATTTTGGAAAATGGGACTGTGGTACCCCTAGCTACCCTGGCTACGCCCCTGTATACGATCCTTATTGTCTTTGGTCCGAATCAAAAGTGATCCGAATTGAGTGGAGGTGAAATGCTAAAAAGTTACAAACCTTTTTAAATAAACCCCGTCTGGTCAGATGTAGCTCAGACCAGAATCGGACTGGGAGACCAACAAAAAACGTACTGTTGCCTCTATACTTACTGATTTCCGAAAGCCGACCACTTCTGCAAAATGTGGTTTCACCTCCAACAAAAACAATGTTATATTTATATCTCTACATGGCCCTACTGGTACCAAAACACCCCCTCAAGTTCGGTTTGCGACTTGGACTGCTAGATCTACCAGAGCCAAGAATACATACTCATCTTTTTATGACCTCGTTAAAAATGCCCACTTAGATATTGTGGCTGTCACCGAAACTTGGCTGACTGGTGATGACAGAGATAATCAGGTCATAGCAGATATTCAAAACATCATGTATCACAATTTGTATTCTGTTCATTTTTCAAGTTTCTTCACTCTCATCTCTCTAGTGGCCGATGTGGTGGTATCGCTATTTTGACACGCGACGGTCTCCACGTAGCTGTTAGTGACATCTGTGTGTTTAATTTCTTTGAATATATGGATGTTACTATCTCATCTTCAGCTACGTCTTTCCATCTTGTTGTATTATACAGACCGCCGCCTAGTAACAAGAATAAGCTTATGTCGTCATTGTTCGTAGGTGAATTTTCTTCCCTCCTTGAAATCTTGACAACTGGATCCAGTCACTTGTTATTGATCGGTGACTTTAATGTTCATGTTGATGTTGCAAATGACAGCGAAGCAGTTGAATTTCTTAACATCTGGACATAATCTCCAGCAACATGTTCTTGGTCCCACTCATTCATGTAATCACACCCTGAATTTTCTCATCTCCGATCCAGGAAGAACGATGACCTTGTGAGTTGCCTCTCTTTTTAGCATGGTTTACATTCTGACCACTTTGTAACCAAGTGTTTTGTTAACATCTGTCACCCTAAACCATGTACCAAGCATGTGAAGATTCGTAAATTACATAATATCAATATTGATGACTTCTGTTCCGATATTCAGACTTCATTTTCGCTCGTACCTCCTGCCTCTGATCTTGAATTCTTGGTCAGTGAATATAACACTTTTCTGGCTAAGACTATAGCCATGCTCCATTGAATAACAAAACTGTTATTCTTCGTCCCCATGCACCGTGGTATACCTATGACTTGCGTGCTGCTAAAAAAGGGCGACGACGTATTGAACGCAAGTGGCTGCAGTCTAAACTCCATATTGACAAGGACATCTACAAGGACCATTGTGACAAATATCATACTCTCCTCGTTAAGTCGATATCATACTACCACACCAATCTTATATCACAGTCTGATCAAAAGGATCTTTTCCGTGTCATTAGCAAACGCACATCTCCAAAGACATCAACATAATTACCTGATTATGACAGTGCTGAGGACCAGGCAAATTATTTTGCCAAGTTTTTGTTATCGAGACACTTCGTGAGCTCAAAGCTACTCCTTCTCTCTCCCTGTTGTTACTGCTGAGTCATGTGTGTCCACTTTAACACATTTCGGCAGTTTCTGAAGACGACGTTCCTAGTGCCATTAGGTTATCTGCTGTAACATCTTGCCTGTTGGACCTCTTACCTGCTGACATTCTCAAACTCTGCCTCGGCGATTTCCATCCAGTTATTACCAGGATCACTAATGGTTCTTTGTCTTCAGGTGCTTTCCCCTCTGCACTCAAGCAAACTTGTGTTGTTCCACTGTTGGAAAAATCAGGTCTGGAAGTTAACATCCTTGCCAACTACCGTCCGATTCAAATCTCCCTTTGCTTGGAAAGGTGATCGAGAGAGTTGTCGTTAATTACCTACAAGGTTACCTTGCTGATAATTATCTTCATGCTTCGAGGCAGTCTGCATACGGTCCTTTTCATAGCACAGAGACGGCTCTGCTGCGTGTAAAGAATGCCATTCCGTCTTCTCTAGACAGGCGCAATAAAGCCGTGCTAGTACTACTCAACTTTAGCGCAGCATTTGATACCATAGACCACACACAGTTGATCGACCGCTCCGTTGTAAGATACGGTATTACTGGTAAAGCACTCGAGTAGTTATCTACTTACTTGTATGGTCGAACTCGGTCAGTTGCTATTGATAACATCATGTCCCAACCTACCACTCTTGACTGTGGTGTCTCCCGAGGATCCTTTATTGGTCATATTGTCTTCATTTTGTTCAGTGCTCTTTAAAGGCATCATTGCCGCCCATTGCATCCAGTCTGCTGTCTATGCTGATGATACTCAGCTATACCTGACATTCAATCCTCAGGATCGTGTCGTTGCCTTGCATAGGATGGAGGCATGTATTGGTGATATTAGATCTTAGTGTCAATATAATATGTTCGTGCTAAATGACAAGACGATTGAGTTCATTTATTTCTCATCACAATTTAGTAAAACTTCTTTGCAATCTACGGTCGGCAACTCCATTATCAAGCCTTCTTCTCATGCTCGTAATTTGGGAATGATTATGTATTCCTCCTTGAAAATGACTATTCATGTGAACGATATCTGTGAAGCTGCTCTTCATGCAATAAGAATGACAGGGAAAGTCCGTCAATACATGGACCAGAAGACCACCACCATGCTTATCCATGCTTTTGTTACATGTCAGTTAGATGCCTGTAATTTACTGTTGTTTGGTCTTCCTGACAGTGAAATCGCTAAGATTCAGAGAGTGCAAACATTGCAGTTCGACTTATTCTTCTTGTTCCGAGACATGTGCATATTACACCTACATGTACTGTACCAACTCCATTGGCTCCTAATAAAGCAGAGAGTTGTATTTGAATTTCCCCTACTCACTTAAAAGGCTATTAACTACATGGCTCCCGATTTCATCTCAGAGTTTGTTCAGCTATATTTCCCTCCTATAGTTCTAAGGTCGGCATCCGAGCTTCCAAGTGTCGCCTTAACCCTGTAGACCATGTCTAGGTCGCATGCGACCCTAGCTCGTCCCCTGGCCACGACACCCTCGAAATTGCGAGTAGCGAAAGGATACATCTAGCAGGAAGATGCCGGGGCGCCGAGGCGTGACGCTGCCGGAAGGATCCAGAATGTCGCGAACAATAGTGGCTGTCTCAAGCGCCTCTTCGGTCATTGTTGCGCAAATTTCCCTTTCCCAGTAAGAGCCATGGGTTATAGAGTTAAGACAACCGCACGCTCCGCAACTAAATTCTATGGTAGTCGTTCATCCGCCTTTGCTGCTCTTTGTTTGTGATTTATACTACGGGTTCAGGAAGCCACTTAAGGCTCATTCGAGGAACCCTGGCCATGTTGATCGTGTATGAGCACCGGCGATAACTCGCCTTCTCTTTTCGACTAGTGCTCAGATGATATCGAGGCAGGGGTGTAACCAATCCC
>JAODUJ010271163.1:0-10190 GCA_027564615.1 Psolus chitonoides
GTTAGTACACCCAAATTAACCTCAATGTCAACAGTAACTCATTGATAAAATCAAAGGTTCCAATAGTTAGTGTTACTCGAGTACAGGAGTGCTGGTGGACATACAAAAAATTGTTACTGATTTCATTCCTTTCATTAGTAAATATTTTTCACTATTATTATTATCCATAATCTGCCAGATTGGTCAGGTAACTTTATGTTATACCAGGGTCTTGAACCAATCAGGAAATTAAATGGTTAAGGGGTTGTTAATGATTCAAAGGCAAAGAGAACTTGGCCTTTAGCTTTTCATCCAATGATGATTAGGCAAGAATAGCGATGTAGCCGACATTCAATTGCTGCACTATAGATAGCCAGCAAATGGGGATAATAATTGCCGCTAGTCAACAATTCATCAAAGCACTGCACATACAATAAACTTAGTCAACCACGACAATCAGTACTACAATTTTTTAGCAGATTTTCGGTGAGAGAAAAGGGCCTTCAAAATATGCCCAAAGAATAAATAGTTCTGGTCACCGCAACTAACATGTATTAGGTTTGACCAATCACAAATCACAAATCAAATAGCCAGCAGTGAAACAAAATGTGTCTAACAAGCCAAAAATTACTGGCACTATTGCAAACCAATTATTAGTACCCAGTTACCATTCCAATAGGTCCCAAGAGCCGAGTACTCCTTTCATGAATACTTTCATGAATGTAACATAAACAGTTTCTACTGTTGTATAAATATATAGGTTTTTGTAACCAGTCAGTTTTCATATTGGAACTCTGCGAGTGTAAAATTTTACATGCAAATAATTCTACCCTGTTCAAACATTGATCTTGTCAAAAGCGCTCTTCAACAATGCCAGGGCTTCATCGATTTGTTCTGAAGGAGGCAGTTTTCTTTTTCAACAACAGAAAGAAATATGAACCATTTTGAATCTTCACTTGTAATGTCATTTTCCAAAAATCAATTTTGTACCAGGGTTTTGAAGCTTCACTGATCGCGGTACATCTCGCTTTACTTACGACTCTCTTCTATCGCCAATTGTTTTTATTGAATCAAAGTAACTCTACCTCGACACTTGAAACCGCGGCTCTTGTTATTTGATCCGTACGGCCCCAGGGATAAATGAATCAAGCAAGACGGCCCAGCGATGGATCGTAGACACAACTTGAGCGTGGTAGTCAGTTAATGCAACATTGACTTGATTTATTTTAGCTACGGTGTATGTGTGTGCATGTGTTTGAAGTTAAAGCTTTCAAATTACCAGTTGCAAATATTAAAGAAATGTACAGAGAAATATGATTAAATATATTACTCCGACTTCCATCCTGATACTAAAGTACAATAATATGAAGCACGGGAGCATTGTAGCCCAGTGGAAAAGGCATTACACTGACAATCTATGGATCACATGTTGGAGCCCCGGTTCTGCTCACTATGTTGTGTTCTTAGGACGAGACACCTTATCTCGACTGCCCCTCTCCACCCAGGTGCTTAAATGGGTACCTGTGAGGTGTAATGTATGGATTAGCTTGGGCGCTGATCTCGGCTGCCAGCTTGTACCCACGTATGTGTGGGCAGACGAGTTATACCAATGACCATGGGTAATGGATGCGTAGCCCATTGAGATGCATGTGTAATGTGCAGTATAAAAGCAACTGTTATTATCATGATTAAAGGCTCTTTTCACAGTCACCCCAAATCTGCAGTACTGGTCAGCTCAAATGATGCAACGTAAGGCACTTTGACCAATAAGCAAATGAAACAATAGAGAGCTATGTCAAATTGCTTTGTGAGCAAGATAAATTGAGCTTTGAATTATCGCAACATGAACTGACATGCGATTCAGTAACTTATGCTGAGGAGATTGACGTCCGAAACGCTAGAAATGTCAAGAGAAATTCACTTTATTTGGTGCACTGAGCATTGGGTGAAAATCTTCCGGCACATATCATATGAAGGTGGGTGCATGACTAAATAAGAAAGAGGCTGTGCTATATCACAGCTTGTTACTCTATCTCATCGCAGGTGCAAGCAATGGATTTTTGTTTTGTTTGAAGTACATTTCTTCCATAGGTACAATGGAAGTGGTTTCAAAGCTACTTTCCTCACACACACAATATACCACAAAAATGCTAATACTGGTCAACACACATGTCACAATGTGGGGCCATTGACCAATCACAATTTCCATGGTTAGGGTTAATTATTTTATTGTGTGAGAAAAATGGACCTTCAAGGTGATGTTTGTAGAAAATATGAATGAAAAAGGATTTTTTCAAATGGCAAACGAAGATATTTTTCAAGCTGATCAGACATGGTACTATGACATCACTGCTTATTACAATGCTGCAATGCTATGTGTGTTTCTGAAGCTGAAAAAAAGCTGTGTGTGAAGGGCTGTGTTATCAATGTTAATTATGCATTTTGTTTTACATGAAAGGGATTATATTTGGATGTATAGAAAATATTTATATATATCAAGGATGAAAGTTAATCACAAAAAAGGATTTGAAGATAGTAAGAGGGGGTGAGTGTTATGAAAAGATAAAGTGAGTGTTAGAATAATAAGAATAGGATAAAATGATAATGTTAGAAAGCTAAGGAGAAGTGTGTTATTCAGTTTCTATAGTTTTCTGATACATTTTCAAAGAAAACACTTAGGCACTTTACAAATTTTAAATTTCAAGTTGTGGGTCTGATAATTGCAGTTTCTACATGAAAACTACTTCTACTACTAGAAGTGTGGTCATATCCAATATTCATTCTCAATCATACTTTGATTTCCCTTTCAAGTGAACAACTTACCTGTTGACACTTTTTAACATTTTTCAATTCTAAATGTGAGTTCAATGATTGCAGTTTCTACATGACAAAACTACAGGTCTCTAAAAGCTCACATCAATCTGTTTAGCTCAATGTGGATCTAGCTTCTAGAATATGCTTCATGCGTCCTTTAAATATTCAACAATTTTAACTCTTTTTCATCTGAAAATAATTTTGAAACATTATTTGTTTTAATAAACTTTTAAATGCCCAGCATCAGGTGTTCTAAATATTTCCAGTGCTATATACACTACAAGCTAAATACAACTTCAAATATATATTTCATCAAAACATGATATTTAACATAAAAGCAGTGAAGAGAAAAAAAAATATGCCAAATTAATGATTGTATCATTTTGTAAATACTGATGTGTTCGATGAAAGAAATATGGCCATATTTGTGAACAAATCCAACAGAAATGGAAAATGGGAAAAAGTAAAAAAGTTGCGGTCATTCTGGGCAAACTTACCTTCTTCTAAGAATGGAAATCGGCAGGAACATATGAAAATAAACGGAAAAGAGAGAAAAGGTCAATTAAATATGAAAACCGATGGAGCGTCAATCAGACAAGCTTCCAACTTTTTGAGAAAAAAAACTCTGACAATTTTGATGCGGGCACACTGATACCAACCGTGCACTATCGCAGGCCTTTCTCAGGCTCTTCAAAACCAAGAAAGTCTGTGTCCCTTTTTGGATTTTTAAAAAGAACTACACACATTCGTAAGGGATTTAAACAGTATTACTGACAACATCATGCCTATTACTGAAAACAAAGTAAAAAAATAATGACAAAAATCTGAAAAATATTTTCAAGAGTGGCAACACAGAAAACAAGAGCACTTTTAAAGAGCTGTGGCTGTTGAACCATAGGGTAGGGTATGGGGTCTCTGGAGAGGGTGGTGGAGGGGGTGAAAAGTAAATGATAGTGTTTTCAGTTTCATTAGAAGTTGAGAATGTACTAAAGGAAAGAGATAGTGGTAGCACCTTATAACTAGTTTAAAGCTGGTGTATTACCAACGTTTGATAACCTAAAATCCTTTTTTTCAACTGACTATGAATCCCACATTCTCAGGTCACCTGGCTGTTACTTACTTCCCAGGGTAAACCAAATTTCTGTCCCCATTTAGGGGGGCAAAACAAAATTTCCATCCCCATTTTATGGTCCTGCATTGAAAGAAACAGCCAAAAAAGCATTAGTTTACTTTGCTGTTATCCCCATTTAGTCCCCAAACATGTCTGTTCCCCTTCCCCCCTCTGGCTACGCCACTGTTAATTCACCAAACATTTGTACCTTGTGCCTACACATTCACGATTCAGAACTTCATTCACAAAATTACTTTTTTGTTTCGTTTTGTGAGACCAGCTAAACACAGGTGAGTTTTCCTTGTCATACACATCCTTCAATTACAAAGAAATTGTGGATTATTCTCCAATTTGGTACAAAAGTTGCCCCATATTAGTTGAGTTGATAATCCCTATTGCTTTTAAAAGTGGTCAAACCTCATTTGAAGTCAACATTAGACAAGCATTTGATTTATCACATACTTTATGCTACATACTTTGCTCACTGTCAACATTAGACCTTCATCACTTCATTCACTATGACAAGGAATCACAATGAATTTCTGCTTTCTTGATTTTCCAGAGAATGTATGGATGGTTGGTGAGGGCAATGATAGGATGTTTTATGCTGTATTCAGTATCAGACCTTTGTCACTTCATTCAATATGACAAGGAATCACAATGCATTTCTGCTTTCTTGATTTTTCAGAGGATGTATGGATGGTTGGTGAGGGCAATGATAGGATGTTCTATGCTGTATTCAGTACAGGAGGGTAAGTACAACATGCTATTCGATCTTCGATGGGGTGCAGTTTGAATGCAAACAGTAATAGTCAATTCTAATCTATATCAAAATCAGTGCTACATTATGTCCTCGAGCACTGGCATTGGAGGTTGAAAGTGCAGGGAGCAGAGCAGGCAAAATGTACGTATACAAATTTGCCTACAAAACCAGGAATGTACCGACAAAACGCTCGTTTTAACCAAAGGTTGAGAGAGGGGGAATTGTCCCTCCAATATCGTTGATGTGAAACGGACGAGAGAATGATGAAGTTCCCCCAGAATGGGACGTCTGACCATCACTAGAGTAACCCCTAGCTAAAGATAGTACCCAGTTTCAGCTGCGTGGATCGGAGCAAGGGGGTAAAGTATTCGTACCTAAGGACACTAGCGTGTCCAAAGGAGGAGGTATAAGCACCAGCCCCAATTGAGCCATATGAGAAGAATCCCTTCTCCCATTGAACTCGCCTAACCGAACTTTGGAGATTTCCCAATGACAACTTCATGGATCATGAATTGTGGAGGCCTCTCGAACATGGTCATAAGGTTATACGTTCTCCCTAAATAAGCCATACACCTATCCATTCTAGTTTCCCTGGAATAATGAAAATTCAAAAGTTATAGAACTGATTGGAGTGGAAAAAGTGTTTGGGAGTAATTGTTGAGAGCTGTTCCTGCAACCCTGCTGAAACGCTACAATCTGTGAGAAAGGGGGCCACGGTCTAAATGACTACGCCGAACGGTGATGAAGAGGTGTAGTTGGTAATTTTTTTTTTTGCCATCTCAAATACAGGCATGAGATTCCTGGCTCTGCGGTGTGTGTATTCAACATGGAAGATATCCGAAACATTTTCAACGAGGGGCAGTTTAAGGAACAGAAGTCTGGCAACTGGTATGCCCTACCCAGGGATATGGAACCACAGCCTAGACCAGGAAATGTAAGTATATGTTCACAAAGAGCCCTTCCCATACACAGGGTATCTGGCCCTACCCAGGGTTATGAAACTCCAGCCTGAACCAGGAAATGTAAGTGTATATTAATAGTGTTCACACAGGGTACACACCCTTCACCTACTACACAGGGTATATGGAAATCCCCACCCCAGATATCTAGCTTACTGTTACCTGCAAAAATTGATAAACGGTGCCCAAGGGAGTAACAGTTTAGATTACATTGTACAACGGTACTGTTACTTCAAAATGCAATACACTGCAGTCAGATATTTCATCTATATCTCTATAAAATTGGCCACAATTGTTGACATTGTGACATTCACAAATTCTTGTCCAGTGAAAACAACCCTCATTTGCACTGCACGTTGACCATATGCAGTAGGCTTACGTGGCCTCTTGATATTTTTGACAAACGATCTGTTCCCAAACTCAAATTTTCAACTATCATCTTATCTGTTGTAACTAAAATTATTTTTAGGTTGGGGCCTCCAATCAGACCAGACGTAGTGATGTCATGCTTGACAATGTCGATAGTAATGATATTACTTTTTAGTGTTATAGCTTTCACATTTATTCCGTTTCTTCCTCCAGTGTTCGTTAAATTCCAAGCAGCAGAGCGACCTCAATCTGGGATTCATCACGCAGCACCCACTGATGGATGAGTCCGTTCCCATCTACAAGGACCCCTTCCCCATATTTGATCTGACCAGGTCAGACTATAGACTGACACAGATAGCTGTATACCAAACACTGGCAAAGGATAACATCAATTATGATATACTATTCTTAGGAACAGGTGAGTTCTGTCTGTGTCTATAATGTAACCTTGCAATTTACTTG
Organism: Psolus chitonoides; assembly: GCA_027564615.1. NCBI lineage: Eukaryota > Metazoa > Echinodermata > Holothuroidea > Dendrochirotida > Psolidae > Psolus > Psolus chitonoides. The sequence goes on from JAODUJ010271163.1 coordinate 6,458, forward strand.
CAAACACAAGCTTAGCCATGATTGGGAGTGGACTTTGTGACCAGGGTTGGCTACAGCTGCCTACATGCTCACACAGATAGATGTATTCCAAACACGGGCGAAGGACAACCTCAATTATAATATATTATTCTTAGGAACAGGTGAGTCTGAGTTGTGTTTAGTATGACCAGGGTTGACTACAGGCTCACACAGATAGCTGATACCAAACACAGACAAAGGATAACCTCAATTATAATAAATTATTCTTAGGAATAGGTGAGTCCTAGTTGTGTTTGGTATGATCAGGGGTAGCTATAGACTCACACAAATAGCTGATACTAAACACAGGCAAAGGATAACCTCAATTATAATATATTATTCTTGGGAACAGGTGAGTCCGAGTTGTGTTTAGTATGACCAGGGGCAGCTATAGGTGCACACAGATAGCTTTATACCAATTAAGGGCAAGGGATAGTCAACCTCGATTATAATATATTACTTTAGCAACAGGTAAGTGTAACTAGTTTGGACTGAATTGTGTTTGGTCTGACCAGGGTTGGCTATAGGCTTCAGGGTACTTGCCAGGGAAAATGTCAAACTGGGTGGAAGATAGTTGACATGAAAATTTGATGGCACATCTATTGAAATGATGGCCTGCGTGTTTGGTCCCATACTTCTGAGTAACTTTGCATGAACACTGTTCAATGGAAAGTTGTTTTGATGTTTGGAACATTGCTGTGTACATTGTTTAGTGTGTATAATTCTTTCAATGAGATCAAAATCTAAACTAGGTGCCGAAATTTATAACTGGGTGTTAAAATTTCAAACTAGATGGTGTAAAAAATGTTTAATTGAAACTGGGTGCAGCACCAAGTTTGAATGACGCACCCAGTGTGAATGACCCATCTAGAAGTTAGAACTCTGGGCTTTACGAAAATAGCTGCTTTGAAATTTGGCCAGAAAATTCTCAACCCTGATATCACCAAATGTTAAACCTGTATTCAGAGTTTATTCTGCTGAAATGTGAAACCTATCAGGATTGAATGAGATTAATCACTTCTTCATCTTCGTAAAGTAACACAATGGAAATTTCACTCATCACCTCCAATTCATGAGTTATAGTCAAAACAAAAGTGTTAAATCTTTGCGACTACCCGGCCCCCTAGTAATCAAATTTCTTGAGCAGTGTTTGAAATAACGCAACTTCCAAGCAACCAATCACAGCGCAGCATAGATATTTCCTTTCCATGGAGTTGTGAACCACCGGTTTTGACTCAATTTTGGTCGCAGTACACTATCAATATTCACTACTGCATGTTCATACAGGCTAGCTGTTGACCTGCGTCTGTGGCCATGCGAATGGAAAAAGTTGGGTGTATCTTTACTTCGTTCTTAGTTCTGCGTGAGTGTTTTTTCGTTTTTTTCCAACGGGTATGTCATATTTATTAGTAAATGTTGATGTAATGGTAGTTTTATATCCATGGGCCACGAAAAAAATCTGAAATGAAGTCAGCTAGTTTAAACAAATGTTTCCTACAGTTGCACCAAAATTTGCAACTTTCTACTTTGATTTGTTCTTAATTCAACAGAGAATGGACTCATTTTAAAGGTTGCCCTCATCCGGGACGGTGATAGGGTCAGATCGAATCTCTTGGAGAAGATCTACATCACACCCAGGGATTGTCAGGAGAGAATCAAAGAGGTGGAGATCATCAAAACTGTTGTGAACGGCGAGAAAAAGGATATGTTGATGGTCGTCACCAACACCACAGTGGTGGAGCTGCCCTTACAAAGATGTGTTAACTATACCTCAAGATGGTAAGAACCCCTCCCACCCCTCCCTCCCTCGCCCTTCCAACCATCCCTCACTTCCACCCACTGGTAGGGATGGGCCTCTTCAATAGTTAACTTAGTTAATAACCTTCCCCCCACCAAGAAAAGGAAACATCTGGATGAAACAAGAAGGCAAGAGAAAAGTAAGAAACTCCACCACAGCCCCCCCCCCTCCTCCCTGTTTGCTACCCCAAATATTGTCAGGCTTCTTTACGAACTTTGCAACTCTCCTTTGCCTATTAAATGAAATTGAATCCTCGCAATACCTTTCTTGCATTGGAGGGGAGAGGGTGGTGAGGCAGTGAGCAGTTTTAATATAGAGTCTGTATTATGTCAGGCAAGTAATGGAAATTTATTGTTTCAGAGTTGAGGTTATCTGCAGATTTAAAAATATTGCTCACTTTTGTCTCCTGTCCTCTCTTTCTCAGTTCCTGTATACAAGATCCTTTCTGTGTATGGAATACCATCGACGAGCAGTGTTTTGAGCTAGTAAATAATGCATTGTGAGTATTGTTCTCATCAGGTGCTTTGAAGCTTATTTTGGAGGTGTGGGGGGATTAGGGCACTGTCCTCGTTGGTTCACGGCGGACAACCATTATTATATGTACGACTCAGTGTGAGGGAGGATAGGGGGGAAGGGTTGAGGGAGACGTGAGGGCATCCACAGCGGGACACAGCTGTCTGCTGGGGATTTTGTGCACACATTCCAGCAGTTATGTAATAGCTTCATGGTTCAGTGCCCCTGGTACATGCTGAAACAACCAGGCATGCAACTCAGTGACGAGTTCTGCATGGGGCAGAGCTGCTGGTGACTTGTAGGAAAAATGTCTACCGCAGTACATAAGGAAATACGAATATTATAGGCTACCTACAACATTTGTAGTACAGTAATTGATTACTAGCCCTTGGTCAATACCAAGTGGCTCCTTGACAAACAAAAATGTGACTCGGGTGACACTTTTGACCGAAAGTGGCCCAAATTTTACCCATAGGTTTACATGTTGTTACAGACTCTTAGATTGAAGACTGGATGATCCCCAGGTGCCTCCTTTGCAAAACATTTTGATTAAGACTGAAACAAAAGATTACATGTTTCTGATTTGATTTACTTTCAGTGATGAACAAGATGTGAGGCGTATACAAGACTGTGAGGGTGAGTGTTATTTTTAGGGCCTGGGGGTCATGGGAGGTGGTGATGGGGCTGGGTGGGTCCCTGTGAAAAGGCACCTTTGTCCTTCCCCCAAGCAGGGACCTTTTCCCAACCCACAAGAGACAGTGTAGCCCTACTCCAGGATAGGGATGTTAGTCTATCTCTGGGAAATCCCTAGCCGAACCTAGTACCCTTATTTCTAAAAAATAACCCTCAGTTGTTACAGAAAGTTTTTATTGTACCGCCTATTTCAGCTGTCACTAGGTATAAGCATGACGCATTCGTTGGGGACAGTTCAGATGATACTGTAGACCGATTCTGTGAGTTCATTTCCTGCACACACAGATTGCAAGAAAGATATCTTATGGCTGGGCTTATCTGTGGAGAATGTTGATGCTCTGTACAGTTTGGGTGTTGTTCTGCTAGAAAAGCATCAACGATATTTGTAGACTTGCTAACTCTAACAAGATGTTTCCATAGCTTCCGATCATTTGCCTGAGCTTCCTGTGTACCATACATAACAACATATCTGTTGACTTCTGAATCTGCACAACATTTCAGCACGACTAACATTGACCAGGCACGAGCTTCTTCTGCGTTTCCTTAGAATTCCACGTTTTTGATTCCTTGCAAAAAGGAATCTATGCAGTCACGCATCTGTGTGTGTGTGTGTGTGTCCATGTGTCTGTCTGTGTGTGTGTGTGACGCCGGCTTGTAATCACGATAACTCAAAGAGGGTAACTTGGATCGGTCTCATACTTGGTGGGTAGG
>JAODUJ010271274.1:0-10190 GCA_027564615.1 Psolus chitonoides
AGGGGGGGGGGCAAAGACATTATAAAAGGTAGACCGCAAACTCAAAATGGCGGACTGACTATTCATGGATGCCAAAATAGCGGGGCGAAAGGTCCGATCACTGTTCAGCCATTTTGACTACCGGTAGTGAATATTTAACTCAAGTTTAAGTACGTGTTTACATGGAAGATTGTGGAAGCTAAGGCTTAAGCCTTTATGACACGGTCCCAATTTCACAAGAGGAGCTGGTGGCATAATGTCTCAAACGTAGTTTAAGCCCGGCTGTTTTGTTCACCGCATTCCGGCAGCGCCACGCCTCAGTGCCTCTGCAACCCCTGCTCGAAATTCGTAGTCGCAACGGCCAGTGACGAGGTCCGCGTGGACAGATGAAGAGGTGGGTGTCATTCACACCCTATATGCACCTAATAATTAATATATTCGACTTGAAAGAATTATTTCATTTGCTGTGCGTGATTTTCCATAAAATGCATATATTCTGACCCACAACGACTGGTTTGAATTCCATTATATCACACCTAATTAATTCCTCCTCATTTGATTGGCAGATTGTTGGTCACATGCCAATCAATAAATATACTAATCAACGCCTACGTCATCAACCGTGTTTATATAACACCTCATTAAATCCTCGTCATTTGATTGGAGGATTGTTGGTCACATGTCATTCAATAAATGTACTATTGCACGTTTACGTCATCAACTGTGCATTTTTGGTACTTTTCACTGTGTATTTTTTGGTACTATTTGATCCATACTATTATACGCTGCCGTAAGTATGGCTTCATTTTTTTAAATCCTCTATTATCCTCCAACCAAATGAAAAAGAAAATGACAAGTATCTACTTAGCTGTTATATAAAACAAATAATGAATGTTTTTTTTCCTTCGTTTAATAAGTACGAGTATTTTCATTCGTTGAAAGATTGAACGTTCCATTCAACTCGGCTTCGCCTCGTGGATTGGAACGTTCAATCTTCAAACTCGTACTTCTTCGATCAATATTCCTACTATATAACTCATTAACATTCATTATTTGTATATTATATATCACCCGAGTAAATCCTCCTTATTTGATTGGAGAATTGCTGATCACATGCCATTCAACAAATATACTATTGCACGCCTACGTCATCAACCGTGTATTTTCGGTTCTATTCGATCCGCACTATTGCACGCTACCGTGAAGGCTGATCCACACGGTCCAACTTTGTTGGATTAAACACAGCTCGCGAGCTGTTCAGTCCTTGTCATAATAATTCGTCCGTGACGTAATAATACACATGTGCGTCCAGACCATCACATTTGAACTGAACGCGCGATTCGATCCAACAAAGTTTGACCGTGTGGATCGCACATCGGCCTTAATACGGCTATATGTTTTCATATCCTCTATTATCTTCCAACTAAATGACAAAAAAAAGGGCAAATATCTACCTCGGTGTTATATAATACAAATAATGAATGTTTTCTCATTCGTGCAATAGTAGGCTACGAATATTTTCGTTCGTTGAAAGATTGAACGTTTTATTCAACTCGGCTTCGCCTAGTTTATACATGCATATAGAGTTTGGGGCCTACCTTTCATAATGTCGTTTGGTGGTGTAGGTATAGAGCTTGAGTCTACTTTTCATATTTTCTTAGGTGGTAGGCCATATGCCCGACCAATAACTTGCATGGTCGATTGTAGTTTATTTTTCTTAAGCTTCCTCTGGTGTGATTGCGTTCAGAATAGGTACATTTTCAGTTGATTATTATTCAAAAAATAATTTCCAATTCAATTATATATTTTCATGTATAGACTGATTTTTGAGGATTTTTTCATTACTTCGGTTGATGTCAAAAAGTTATTGCTAGTCCGTGGTAATTGTCAGCCTATGACAGTATGTTATATGAAGTGAATGATTGTTTGAGTGCCAACAGGTAAGACATTGTTTCTCGGAACCAATTTTCCCAAACAAAAATCATGGGGAAGGATGAGACTCCCCGGTCTTCTTATGTTGGGATCCTTTCATAATGTCATATCCCTCATAGCCTGATGTTATATGGTTTATTTAAAACCAAGACCGGCAATAAGATCCTTGTAAACCCATCCTGATCTTAAAGTAACCGCATCAAAATGACTCAATTTCATACGAGATATTCTTGTAGACGTTTCTGTTTTCATTACACACAGTTGGTGTTAGGGTGTGAAACAGAGAGAAGTAATTATAAACGCATCAATGAAATAAACCAATGTCATCAGAATTCATCCAAAATATTAGCCAGAATGGAGTCGCTTCAAATACACGCTGTTAGGCAGTGAATGTTGCGTACGGTAACAAAAATAGTGTACGTTTCGTTTCCTTGTGTAGTAAAAACTAGTTGCTGTTTTCATAACACAAAGTATACCTATGCTATGAAAACAACAAACTGAACAATCACATCCTGTGTAGGTATTCGAACAGCACTTACCTGGATTTGTTTTTATTCAGTCGCATTTTGTCAGTACGTGACCATCTTATACTGCATTCATTGTTCCGGTATTTGCTAATACACATTTTATTGATTTCTCCGCCACTTTTGCAGTATTTTACCGGCTCACATCTTATTTAGACTTCCTTGCATTCCCGTTTGTTGGCATTGTGTTTTATCTCATGTTTCAAGTCGGCCTCCACCGTCACGTACAAATACACGTTTTCAGCAAGTTTCCACATAATGTACAATATTCTCAGCTGTAAAATATAAATTCAGTTAGTTTCCCACCCACGTGATCAATATATCTCTTAACGAAAGGAAGAATCTTTACTCTTCTTATACCTAACGACTTTCGCACTCCAAAAATGTATTAGTCCAGATAACAATAATTAGTCAACAGAGACATCATTTTCACTAAACATAGTCAAAATGATGTCTCTGTTGACTAATTAAATTTTGGACAACAAAAAGATGTTCTTAGTTCTTCAACCCTTGAGCCCACGGCTCCAAATATACAGGGAGATTTAGCGGGAGAATAGCTGAAAGGCAGCTTAAGCTCGTCTCTATTGTCTGGCATAGACCGGCAGCGTCACGCCCAAGTGCTTCTGTACCCTCTGCTCGAAATTCGAGGCCGCTACTCACAGTTCCGAGCTCGGCGTGGCCATGTGAAGAAGGGGGGGGGGTCGAAATTGACCCAGGTGTGAGCTAAAGAGTTGAAACAATCACAACAACTAATTATATAAAAAGTCTCGAGGTTGAAAACCCTAAGATTTATGACCATTGTTTAACATATCTTTAGGAAACATCACTCCTCCAAACACAGCTTGGTATAACCAATTATCATCTAGCCAGAAACCTGGACTGCAGGGCTTAAACTACTGTGATGATTACAGATATTAGTGAAGTTGTTGACTATGTTCCACACAAGTGACTAGCTTATAAGCTTCACCACTACGGCATCTCTAGTAAAATTGGATAAATGCTTTTTGAATCATCGCACCCAGTTTGTTGTCATTGATGGTACTAATTCATCGTTTGGCATTGTTTCAGCAGGTGTCCTTCGGGGTAGGACACAGTGTTTGGTCCCTTATTTTTCTTACTTTATATAAATGATCTGTCAACGGTTGTACAATCCACTACCGGTATAAGATTGTTTGCTGATGACTGCATTTTGTGTCGTATACCAATCACATCGATGACAGTCACGGGCTCCAGCAAGACCTGGATAAGTTTTCATTATGAAGCAATACTTGGCAGATTGACATGAATGCATATAGAAAAAAATGACACTTTTTAAAGACTTGTACTTTCCAGAAAAAAAAAAAAAATTCTTTTCATTTTCGAGTGAACCATAGAGTGATGCTACCAGTTTAATCTGACAGCAAGATGGACGCAGAGCATATGAGAAACAGTTTCCAGTTCAGGAGCAGACCAAAATCGTTAAACTTGACATTGCAACAAAATCAGTTGTTCTCACTCAGAGGCAATTTTGTCATGAATTTCCATGGACCTGCTTCTCTTCAGCGACGAGGCACATTTCCACTTGAGTGGGCATCTGAATAGGCACAACCCCAGCACAACCTCAAGAGCATGTGCAAGCACCACTGAGTGTAGAAAAAAAACTGTGTGGTGTGCAATGGGACAGACAGGCATCTTTGGTCCATACTTTATTGAAGACGACGAAGGTCGCCGGGTAACAGTCGACCCTGAATGGTCCATTAACTTGCTGAGGAGACGCTTTATTCCGGTCTCAAGGCAGCTAGGAGTGGAAGGGAGTTGGTATGAACACATGTGCGTTTCAACAGGGTGGTGCACCTCCTCACTGTTCAAACCACACTCTTGAGTACCTAAAACAGTACTTTCCAGGCGATCGGCTAATTTCGAAGACGGACAACCCATGGTTCCCATATTCCTCCGACCTCATCCCCCAGACTACTTACTCTGTGGAGTTACCTGAAGGAAAGAGTCTACCAGGATAACCCTGAAATAAGTAAGAGACTGGACGGAAACATTAGGAGGGAAATAAGGAGAATTCCAAGAAACATGTTGGAGAGAGTTGTCAACGACTTTAATGTGATGGTGGCAGCTGTGATTCAGCAGCGAGAGGCTCGAATCAAACATATTATCAATAACTAGAAAAAGTAAGGAAAAAAGTGGACATTTTGAAAATGCTTTTCACAGTAAAAACTTATAGTGGCATCCAAGATCTGGCAACAAAATATTGAGAAAACTGTGAAACATTTGTAGAAATTATGACAAAACAAAAAGTGTAAGTTTTTTTCTGGACCACCCTGTAAATTTAATGGCTGTAAGTTGTTCCCAATAAAAGGAAAGTTGTTCAGTTCCGATATGTTTTTGGTGATACTCCCTTCAAACTAATGAAATAACACTTGTGTCTTGGATCCAAACAAAGCATGTAGCATTTAGAAAATGGGATTGTTTTCAGCGTGAAGCTGCTAGATTTGTGCGCAAGGACTATCGTCGGTCAACTAGCGTGACAACCCTTCTTCAACAGCTTGGCTGGCCTACATCACAGGGGGAAAAGCCACCATTCACGACTCAAGTTGTTCCGCAAATCAATTATCAATCAACAACTCTACCAGTTCCTGTTCACAAGTTCATCGCTAGCCAATATTTTCAGTTATTAACATGTTAGTGTTGATATAGATATTTTAGGTGGTCCTTTTGGCCTACAACAATTCCGGATGGGAATGCTTGTAGTTCCAAATTGACAAAAACAAAATGGACCCAGAGTGTTATCTGGTGATGGTGGAGAATTAATATCCGTCTCCAGCTCTGTGGTAAGTGTGTGTATGATGTGTGTTGTCCCCTATACAGTGATCATCACTAGCTGGTGTTAGCATAGTAGGCTACAAGACAACACAATGTTTTGGAAATTAGGTCCACCTGAAGGTGGTAGCGTGGTGCAGTGGATTGAGTGACCGCTCGCATTACAGAGACCCGGGTTAAAATCCCACTCGTACATTGATACTTACTCGAATTAAAAGCTGTATTGCAGGTGGATCTGGATCGATGGCTCCAATGAAGCGGATACCCGCATCACATCAGAGTTAGAAAACCAGGTTGGGTGGGAGCAATAACCCAATCAAGATGTGCCTTCATTGCATTCTTGGAAGCACGATAGTCAGTGATATCCAGAATACTGTGAGGTAGGCTATTCCAATGAGGGATGGTCCATGGGAAGAAACTGTTTGCATATGACGCTGATTTGACTTGAATCTGCATGCATGAAGATGGGTGGTGTCTTCTGGTTGGTCTGGTAGGTGTTGATGGTTTTGCCTACTGCGCAGGCGCTAAGGCTGTCATGTTGGTAGTTCTACGCGTGTGTTCCATGGCCGAATTCACACCACGCGTACGCTAACAAATGTTACAAGTCTCAAACGTATTTCCGTAAGTGTTATGTACAAAGCTTGCGTGTGCTGCTCGTAACGACATGCAGCGCAAACAGTTCAGCCACTAAATGCATCGATAAAAATAGAACACATTAGCCGCGTTCGGCTCCTTCAGTAGATAACACGAGTTAAGCAAACATACCGTTCGGCTCCTCGCGACGTCACTAAAACGTCACAACTTGAGTAGAAAAAAGTAATCACCTCGGGAGGTCGGTTACTGGTGTAGATATGACGTAAATTACGTAATTCGCGTCAGTGTTGTGAAATGGCAATGACCAAAGTAACGTTACATGTCGACAAACTGAACCAATTATTAAATAAATATAAAGGAAGTTATGAACAAGTTTTTAGTGAAATAATTAGGCATGGATCGACCCCTGTTTCAGAGCACTTTCACTTGTTAAAACATTCGATTTTTTTCAATTTAGAACTATGAAATTTCAGGTTAGGCCGTATTGTTAGGCTAGGCCTACAGGCAAATTTCATTTCGGGGAAGGCGTGTTGCTTGGTCAGGTGATGACGTTTTACTTTTACAGCACACATGCGCACTAGAGCAATTGGTGACGTTAGAATTACTGGAATGTGTTAAACGAGTTAAGGAGTCGAACGCGGCTTCTGACATATCATATTCTTGACTACGCGGGTTCCTTTGAAACGTAACAATCAATTGGTCATGTACGCGCATAGTTATTCGCCTGAATGGATTCATGCGTACTGAACAGTGGAACTAACAATCTTCACGCACGCATTCTTTCTTATGACACGTATTTGTTACGTCACGGACTACCAAACCCATCATGCAATTTCCTTTAAACATTTGCATGGAGAATATCTCCCATTAAAAGAGTTCGATGAGTTTGCATTTCAGTCAAGTCAAGGAGAGTGAAATGTTTATATTCGTTAATGTACCGAGTTCTCAAAGTGCTAATCGACTTATTGTGATATCGAGATAATTTATCTCAAAACCTCGACTTCCCGTTTTGAGAAAATCGACTTATTGAGATGTTGAGAATAATTATCTCAAGAAGTCGATTTTCTAAATTAGAATGACGAGATGTTGAGATAAATTTTCTTCATATCACAATAAGTCGAATGGCACTTTGAGAGCTCCGTAGTTAATGAGATCATTCAATATCATCAGACATTCTCAAAAGTATCTTTACTTTTAGAAAATATTGCTGCATGAAGAAGCTATAAAAGTTGCATTAATTTGGTTTGGAATTCAAAAGTTTGGGCAGACAATTGATGTTAATCAGGCTAGGCCTCTGTTTAACAGCTGTATTCTTCATGGAACGGCATTAATTTTCAAAACATTCCATTCTCTTTTCACTTTCCATTCTCTTCCATATAGAACTAATTGTTGATTGGTTAGATTCGATAACAATTAGGCATTCCACAAACTCATCGATCTCCTTTAACTTCCGGGTAATTAGGTTTGTTGGGTGTGTTTTGGCCCGGTTGTTCTTCAGTGGTGACAGACAGGTTGTCATCACCTCTCTCAGTATTTAGGAAAGTGGCTGAAGGTTGAAAGTTTTACTCACGTCTGACAGATGGGGACGTTAAATGGCGGTCCTGGAAGCAGGATGAGTTTGTAATAGTAACACGCCTGCCTCGTTACTCTCTGAACACTATTCGGGAAGAGAAGGCGAGCCTTCGCCAGTGTTCATCCATGATCACATAGCATCAAGGTTCCTCGATGAGCCATAATTGGCTTCCTGAACATACAGAGTATAAACCTCTAGAATTCTAAGCCCAATAAAAACTCTTATTTCAAACATTAGAACATTTGATTGAACATTTATTATTGAATTGCATGTTTTACATGTTTTTAGAATTAACGTTGTGAAGTCTACAGCTATTTTGAATGGTTTGCACAGTGTTTTGGCCTCAGATTAAAGCCTTAATATTCACGATGTAGCGTCAAACATGTGTTTCCCGATCCTTCTGGGTTGCATATGGGACACAAATCATTCAGCGTTTGATGATCCTGCTAAGGCTTCGACCAATTCATGTTATTACCTTGCATTTCCTCAACTAAGACAGTTTGTTATTGTTACGTCTTGAAATTTGTTACACTCGAGACCTCGAACATTGGCAATGATATATCACTATTTCAACATCAACATATTCGAAATATCTGTATTTCGTCTCAGGTGCAAAGAAACCAATATCGTATCGAGGGCTTGTCTGCCTATTATAGCGACTGGCCTATATGCGGTCCGAGGCATACCACGTTAAATGATATCCCCTTTTCCTAAACAAGATTGAGAGAACGTTAGTAAATTGAAGATGAAAAAGACTTTCACTTGTTACGCACCCAACATGCTCCCTTTTACCCACAAACCCACCCTACACTGACTCTGACATATATATGAGATCATTATTTCAAAATCAACAGAATCGAATTATCTGTATTTCGCCTCATGTGCAGAGAAATGAATGAGGAATATCTTATCGAGAGCTTGTCTGCCTATTATAGCACTGACGTATATGCGTAAGGAGGCATACCATGTTATATGATATCTCCTTTTCCAAAACAAGATTGAGAGAGAACATTAGTAAAATAAAAATAAAAAGACCTAAATGCGTATATGCGGTCCGGGGCATTTTCGTGTTGGTGATTTCAGGTTAGATTCAGACATTAACTGTCGTGCTATCAGAAATAATACTACACCACCGCAGAAATGCGATGCATTGAAATAAAATAAATATTGAAATATCGTGATAGAGTGTGAACCCACGCAGATAACCGATACGAGACTATATCGTAGACGAGTCAAAGCACCATAGATTGAATATTGTTTAACCATTTGTTGGTGTCATACTTTCAGATCGCTTATGGCCTCATGTTATGGTTTGTAGTTTGATTAAATTATATACCTATTATAAGAGTCATGTGAGCTAATCCTGATTTGATGCAATCAACGTATCGAGAGGATGCCGTTTTATACCGTATATATTTGACGTGTTTGTTTCAAAACAGTTGGTGTTAGGGTGTAACACAGATACAAAATAATGTATGAACGCATTAACAAACAGACCAATGTCACCAGAAGGCATACCAAATATTTAATAAGTTAGATAGTGAATGTTGTGTGCGGTAGACATTGTGCATGTTACGTGCCATCCCCTTTGTGTAGTGATCACTATTAGTTGGTATTTGCATAGTACAAAACAAGACAAAAGCCACATGGAAGCAGAAAAAATAGAAAAACATCACATCTCTAGCTAGCCAAAAAACAAAACCCGAAATTAAAATAAATTTCTAGTTCGAATTCAGTTGCATTTCTCCAGTAGCCTACGTGACCATCTCTTACTGCATTAACTAAGGTTATTGACTTTCCGCCAATTTGGCGGCATTTTCACCGGCTCACACATTATTCCCTTTCGCTGGCATGTGCTTTATCTCTTTCTTTATATTGACCGCCACTGTCACGGACAGAGGTGACATAGCCTATCTTCCTTCTTTCGGGGTGACATAAAATAAACATACGAGTCAATCAGTGATGGCTTTCTGCATGTCGATGTTTCCCATTCCAGAGACGAACGTTTACATAGCCTATACGAAGTTACATATTGCGCATTGACTAACAGTGTGGAGGCAAAAATCTGGATGTTGGTATAAAAATTGACAACCAAATTGGTATTTCGATTTGTGTATGAGGAAATGATATATTTTGGGAAGCACTGTGCCCACAAAACAATACACGTTCTTGTCAAAGTTCACAACTATATAATATTCTCTAATATTCACACAAAAGTGATAGTCTGAGACATTCTGAGTTGCAAAGCAGATTTTCAAAGATTATGCAAACGATATCAATGTAGGCCAAGTAAAAAAAACAGGTTCTCGTCCCCGCCCGCTTCCTTTTTTGGACAGGGTTTAAGACTTAATTAAAGCTACTTCTGTGCGTGTAGTAACAATGGAAACATGACATGCGCTTTGCAGAGATGTGTTGACAGGCGACCGTCCACAGTATGCATAGTATAACCCAGTTTAGACCATGTCTGGGTCGCATGTGACCCTACCTCTACCCCTGGCCAAGCATAGCTCGAAACTGCCAGTAGGTGCAATGAATTAGAAGCATGGGGATACGGGGATACTGGGGCGTAACGATGCCGAGCTGTTGTGAACAAAAGGGACGGACTTAAGCCTCCTCTCGGCCAATGTCGCGCAAATTCCCCTCTGCCTAATGTCAGATATGGGCTAAAGACTCAATATCAACTCCATTAGTCCATCAACATCATCATTTATTGAGAGCATGTCTGCCTATAAAACATTGGCGTATGATATACGCCTCCAACATTATCCTTTCAACCCCCC
>JAODUJ010271385.1:0-10189 GCA_027564615.1 Psolus chitonoides
ACTCATAATTTAGCCATTAATCCAGCCTCCCAGGATTAATAAAGGCCTTTCTCTCACTCATAATTTAGCCTGCCGGGTTCAGAGGTGATCTGCATTCACACACAACCCTTTTGTACAACTATGCAAATTCCTATTTGCAAATTCCTATGCAAATTCCTATTTCCTATGAGTTATAACACATTGAAAACAAGTTCATTTAATGCGGTATGAGCTACTGCACTATCGGGGCTCTTGTTACTAGTTTTTCTTCACATTGTGTATTATACACAATTTAGTGGATGTTGTGGTTCGTGTATCATACACAATTTAAAGAAGAAGACTGGGCTGGTATGGTAGTGTGGTGCAGTGGACTTAGTTACTGCTTTGCATCACAAGAGTTGAAATCCTATCAGCACCTCGGTTATTTACTCGTCAAAGCCGTTCTGCAGTTGTGGATGGTCTCACTGTTTCTGGTTTTGTTACTCATGTCTGTAGAGTGCCCAACCATCCCAATTTCGTCAGGATTATACCGATTTCGCTTGAAATTAATAAATACCGACGCAACTTCGCGAAGAAAGATATTATCATTAAATTCTCATAACACTTCTCATACAATTAAACAAATGACTTAATTCGGATAGCAGTCATGATGGAAACCGCAAGAAAGAGGTTCACCCCTCACCTGAAGTACTGATTTGTGTACGTCCTTAGGACTCTGCGTCTGTTGGACGAGGATGGTAAATGTTTCTTCTAGGATCAGAATGGGATGGTGATATTACATACCTGTCTCATTGATCTTCTGGTATATACTACAAACAGATCTCCCTCCAGAAGCAGAATATACAGTTGTAGGAACTCTGAATGAACACTCACTGCTGCATTTTGGATCACCCAAAAGGTTAATAGTTTCATTGCCAACGATATTTACACAAAGATGTCGTTTAATACGGAGAAGTAAACCTTGATGTGCGTTCAATTTAAATAATTGTAGAATCCTTTTCGTCTCGCCTGAAGTATGTTCAGAGGGAGACTTAGCAATCACTATGGCGTGTGTGTGTGCATGTGCGTTTGTAAGCACTATTCAACCAAGGACACCCACCTGAAAAATTACTGTAGAACTGTGGACACACCTGCAACCGTGGACATCCTCGGCTGCCTGCTATGCCACAGATCACATATAGCCTGAAATGCGTTCGAAAAAGGGTCTACTATTGGGGGGTATAGGACAGTCTATGGTTGAGTAGTAATTAGTCTGGTGTGTGTCCTTGGTTGGTGGGTGTCCTCGGTTAAATAGGACTAAGTCATAGGCAAAATGAGGTCCTTGTTTGCCGGTCAAAACCAGTCTGTGTATGTGTTTGTGTCCGTCCGTGCAAAGCTTGTGAAGAGCTTATCTCCCGAACCATAGGAGCTATGATGACAAAATTCGGTGTGGGGCAGGAGGCACATGGGTTCTCGATGTGATTAGATTTTTAGCTCGAAATACACTAATTAACAAGGCTAATTTGCATATTGAGCCTACTAAGCTTATGAACAGCTTATATCCCGAACTGTAGGAGCTATGATGACAAAATGTGGTAGGGGGTTATGGGTTCTCGAACTGATTAGTTTTCCAGCGCAAAATATGGTAATTAAGTAGGCTAATTAGCATAATTTTGCAATATGTATATTAAATGCATTATCTGGAAATCTGTACGAGGTATGACATTCTTGAGAGCTATGACAACTTAGGGAGATACAGTCAACATTTAGTGCTGCACGTTTTGAAGGTCATTTGAGGTCAAATTTCTGAACATTGTTGGACTACATAAAACTTGGTACATGCAGTCAACATTTGGTGCCAACATTTTTGAGGTCATTTCAAACACAGAAGCCCTACATCATGCAACCAGGCGAGATTAGAGGTTCCAGAACCGCCTTGTCTTCGTCATAATATCTCAAAACTGGTTTAATTATCTATTCTCACATCTTACTATACTATTCAACATATTATTTTGGGGAGATTTGGGAATAACAATTTTACTTGCCACAATTGTCTTATGCATCTTCACATGATGATAGTTGACTAATAATTGTTTTTCCGATCTTGTTACAGTTTATGTAAAGGCCAGACGTTGTTTGTTCACATTCACATGAGGAAAGACAGGTTTGGTTTAGTCAAAGCCATCCAGTTTGCTACCCAAGTTGCCCAGGTAAGCATTATACTGCTAGTTAGTGATCAATTATCAATAATAATGCTATATATAATGATATAGAAGAAAATGAGGATTCTTTGTCAACCAGATATCTGGCAACAATAGGGTAACAGTGTAATGCTCACGGGACATACTGGTGAAAAGTACATATTGAAGATTCTTCAAAATCTGAGATTTTCTCAAACTTAAAAAGGAAAAATATTGTTGGCAATTTTTTTTGGGGCTGACTCTGTAACTGCAAACATCTCTGCCTGTTTATTTTTCAACGTAAATTTGTTGATCCATTTACCATTGTCAAAGAATCAATATTTACAAACTTGTTCGGTTTTCTTCACACAGGGTATGGGTTACTTACACGCCAAAGGAATCGTCCACAAAGATCTCAAATCAAAGAATATCTTCATCGAGAATGAGAAAGTCGTCATTACTGATTTTGCTCTCTTCAGCTTAGCACGACTATCTAGAGAAAACAGGTTGGTTGATATGTGTAAGATTGAATCGAGGAATTCATCTGAAATTTGAAGGAGCTCAGTGAGTTCTGTCAACTAAGAAGAGCAGAATAAAATGTCATTCGTTAAAAGGATCATTCAATTTGATTTTGTATTTACGGGTTCAGGAAGCCAATTAAGGCTCATCGAAGGGAGGTGTAGCTGGTGCAGTGGTATGAGTGAGCACTTACACTGCAGAGTCCCAGGTTCAATCCCACCTCATGCCTGGCTCATCAAAAAGCTGTTCTGCAGTTGTTGATGGTTTTGCAATGTCTGGTGTAATCCAAGAGCTGTACTGCTGTACTGATTTCTTTGTGGTGGGAAGCAATTGATTCGGGGAAAAATAGGTTCGGGTTGGCTGCCCTGCAGTGGTGATGGATAGGTTGCTACCCCTTTTCTCAGCATTCAGGAAAGTGGCTGAAGGCTGGGAATTTGACTCACGTCCGTCGGATGGGGACGTAAAATAGCGGTCCCGGGAGCAAGATGGGATTGTAATAGTTGCACGCCTGCCTTGTTACGCCCTGAACACTGTTCGAGAAGAGAAGGCGAGTTATCGCCGGTGTTCATCCATGATCACACTTGGCTTCCGTGTTCCTTGATGAGCTTTCATTGGCTTCCTGAACCTGTACATAACTAAACTAATTCCATCAGACAATCCCAAAAATGACTTTACCTTCAGAAAATATTGCTGTATTACGTTCTATTGTTTGAAATTTGAAAGTTCGGGCAGAGAATTTATGTTAATTGGACGAGACCTGTCTTTAACCTGTATCATGCGGGAGGCAAGATAACTCGCCATGGGCCTCTAAAGCAAGAAACGAGTGCCATCCAGCACCGCCATTGTGTGTGCATTCTAGCAGTAACATAACGGCTGACCTCCACGCCACTGGACATGGTCGAGCAACTTATAGGTCTGAGATTAGGAAGTAATTACTGTGTAGTGTCAAGCTGGGCGTGAACTAGAAATTATATGTCTGCTCACTCAGTGTCCAGCATGATGAGGGATAGCTATCACTGCCAAATAGATGGCGATCTTCCTTTGCGTCGGTCACGATTATCAGCGTGAGGATTTGTATTATTATTAGACGTGCATCTCAGTACAGACATTGTTTTTATATCCCGTATCATACGAGAGGCTAGAGAACTTGCCATGGGCCTCTAAAGCAGGGAGCAGGTGTCATCCAGCGTCATTGTGTTCGCATTCCAGTGGTTATGTAACGGCTGACCTACCCCACACCACTGGACATGGTCGAGCAACTCTGGTTACAGTATAGTGTCGAGCCGTGCACTGGTAAAACGTGTCTGCTCACTCAGAGCATCCAGCATGATGAGGGATAGTGGCACTGTTTTTTGTTGAATTACATTACTTCAATAGAGATCACAGACCTTGGTAAGTTTTCATACTCTTTCACACAAGAATTCTTGTGTGTAGATTAGATGGGATGACGAATGACACCCCACAGACTCTGTGAGCTCTTTTAAAGCTTTGGGTACAACTTTTGCTTCATTTTCAACATATATTACAACTATGTTCTCTTTGAAATGACCCTGTTGAGAGAAATCAAGATTACCAATCACATTTTTCAAACATTGTCCAATGAAAAACAATGAGCAGGTAATTTTGTACTCCAATCTTGGTGGCAGGAAATTATAGGTCTGAGATTAAGAAGTATTTCATGGAGGAATAAATATGTGGGAATAAAGAAAAATGAGATCGATGTCATCTATAGGTTTCTCAAATTTCTATCATATTGACATTTGTGAATTAGGAATCTCCATTCAAGCAGGTATCTTCTTCCTGCTACAACAATTGTTTCCCAAATTCCCAACTATTGTTGTTTTACTGCAGGAAAGGTAGCCTATTGGTGATAAAATAGTTCACTATATTACTTGGTTACAAAAAGAAGTTGAAATTTCTCTTGTACCATACATGTATGTTTTCTTCCTGCTACAAGAGTTGTTTCTCCGTTGTTTTTACTGCAGGAAAGGTAGCCTATTGGCCAAACCAAATAGTTCACTATGTTACTTGGTTACAAAGAGGAGTTGAAATTCCTCTTGTACCATACATGTAGGTCTTCTTCCTGTTACAAGAGTTGTTTCTCAAATACCCAACTATTGTTGTTTTAACTGTTGGTGATAAAATAGTTCACTATGTCACTTGGGTGCAAAGAGTTGAAATTCCTCTTGTACCATACCTGCATGTCTTCCTGCTACTAGAGTTGTTTCTCAAACTTCTGACTACTATTATTTGTACTCCAGGAAGGGCAATGTACTGGTGATACCAGATGGTTGGCTGTGTTACCTGGCTCCAGAGATAATGACATCCCTGGCAGTGGGTCCCAAGACCACCGTTATAGATACTCTATACACAGAGAAGAGTGACGTCTATGCCTTTGGGTAAGTTCAGTCTGTCTTGATCTTCAATAGGACATGTGACACAACATGGTACATTTGTTACAAATATCACAGGTCCATTAGATAAATCTTCTCCCATCATGTCTCCTGTTGTCACCACTCAAATATCAGTTAAAAAGTAGAATGAAGTTAAAAAGTAGATTGTCAATAGAAGAAAACAATTAAAAACTTTGTCATTTTGTTTTGAGTTTGGTGAATGTCTGTGGTGCCATGACTTGAAATTCTTTACAGCAGGTCCCAGTACTAGTCAGGCATGTACCATGCATGAGGCTAGTACTGGGTAGTCTAATATTACCACTAGTTCAGGCTGCATAGTTAGTGCAGTAGCGACCTATGGCATTGCAAATTGGATCTCTCACATTACTACTAACTCTACTTCATGAAGTTTGTTTAATGTTTACTTCAAAGGAATGAAAACATTGTTTTCTTTCACCTTCAGCACAATTTGGTTCGAGCTGCTGACTGGTGAATGGCCCTTCAATAAGCAGCCGGCAGAGTCTATTATATGGAAGGTAGGGAAGGGATTGAAGCAGCCGATCAGTCAAATACAGGCGTCCAGAGATGTCAAGGTAAGGGGATCATAGAATATGAAACAAATCTAATGTGATTGATAGGACATTGTATCATTGGTTTGAGGTGCTGACTGGTTATTAAATGGCCCTTCAATAAGCAGCCTGCAGAGTTCATTATATGGAAGGTAGGGAAGGGATTGAAGCAGCCGATCACTCAAATACAGGCATCCAGAGATGTCAAGGTAAGGGGATCATAGAATATGAAACAAATCTAATGTGATCGATAGGACATTGTATCATTGGTTTGCGGTGCTGACTGGTTATTAAATGGCCCTTCAATAAGCAGTCGGCAGAGGCAGTTCAGGAAATTCTCTTAATTGGATTTGGCACAGCTACTCCACAGTAATGATGCTACAACTCCTGAGCATTCAGGAAAGGTTGAGATTCACTCAGCTCCCATTGGATAGGGATCTTAAATATGATTCAGGGAGCAGGGTGGTATTGTGAAAGTGACACATGTGCTGTGTCACTCTCTTAATATTAATCAAGAGGTGAAGGCTACCACCATGTGTCCATAATGATATGGGTACTAATCTCACAATTATTGTGACGAGGGCAGACAATATAGGTTTTAGAAAATAGGTGTGTTAGATTTCTTGCACCTGGTTGATTTGGAATAATTTCAAGTAAATTGGAAAGTACTACCTAAAATATTGAACAATTGCACAGTCTCATATTGTTGCCATCAACTTCAAGATGGTAATATTGTAGTATCATTTGAATATACAACTACTGGTTGATCTGTTCAGGTAAATTTATTGAGTTCAAACATAATGCAAAGTTTTTGAAGTCTGATTAACTGTGCCACACAACATGTGCTTATGATTGTTTTGATGCACATGCTTTTAAATACAAATTGAGGGAAATTACAATCGTATGTCTGAAGTTTAAAACCAAATGTGTTTCAAAAGAATTTCCCGATCAGAAACCCTACCCTAAGCGGAAGTATACTGATTACTTTCTTATCACTTATTTAATTACAGGAAATCCTCATGATGTGCTGGGCCTACTGTAAGGAAGCGAGGCCGTCATTCTCCTCAATCAAGAAGACACTGCAGGGCTTACCTCGTAAACGACCGGGACTCCATAGAAGCCCTTCCCATCCACTACATCTATCTAGATCAGCAGAATCTATTATATGATAACTGGTCACTGACCACTTAACGAACAATCAGCAGCAGAACCCGGAAGAGTGCTGGCACCTCCTCTAGTTCTGATCGGCTCAAATTTATGCAACTTAGATAATATTAAGTGAAGAATTATTTTGCAGATTTATATTATTATTATTATTTGTGGAGATGTAGCCTTATTTTTCATACCAAGTTATAACTGTGGTATGGACCATATTTATTAGTATTATGATTTTATAATCAACAGATTTTATGAGTGGTGTTAAGTTATTCGCAATTTGTGTATAGTCACCCATTATGCCAAACTTGGTATCCATAAATGTGTCTTAATTTTCTGTTGCAGTGTTGAACGCATAGGTGGTTTCATGGGAAGTTAAGTGTAGCAAAAAAGAGGGATAAGAGTTATTATATGGGGGCAACAATTTTTCCTGGGGAAACAAATAGTTTGGAACACAAAATATTAACAGTGTAGTCAAGTGATTAGAGAATCTGACGGCAATTGGTAGTGGTGTGACCACTTGCAATACAGGGACTCACTTCGCACTTGTACCTTGCCGTTGCTGTATTGCCGTTGTTGATGGTCTTGTAATCTCTGGTTTTGTTGTAGTGGGAAGCAATTAACTTCGAGGTAATTAGGTTTGTTGGATATGCTTCGGCATGGCTGTTCTACAAAGACGGTCTCTCAGCATTTAGGGGAGTGGCTAAAGGCTGAGAGTTTCTCATGTCGGACGGATGGGGGCGTTAAATGGCAGCCCCGGGAGCAGGATGGGTTTGTAATAGTTTGTTGCTCTCTGAACACTTCGAGAAGAGAAGGCACGTCTTCGCCGGTATTCATTCTTGATCACATAGCTTCAGGGTTCGTTAATGTGCCATAATTGGCTTCCTGAACCTGTCCGTAGAATTCTAAACACGGAGATTTGGTAGAGACCGTGCTCTTGCACAGAATAGGGTAGAGTGGAAGCGGGCTTGCCGTCAGAGTCCTCCGTCTAACCCATGCCAGCATGGAACATTGACGTTAAACTGTCTATGATGATGATGATGGAGAGCAGATAGTTCAGTTGGAGGAGCTCTAGATCACTACAGATTGAAAGGTTGCAAGTTCGAATCCTCTCAGGACCACTCAGCTTTTCCGTGGTGTCCTTGGGCAAGGCACTGCTCCTCTGTACCCAGGTGCTAATTACCTGCGAGGTAACTTGGAATCATAGCGATGCACTGTATTGTTGCTGCTCGACTCTGGGAAGTCCCCCGGGAGACAGGACAAAGTGACATACTGTATATAGTGTTGGGAGTGAACAGATCAAAATGTGCACGTTAGTGCAGGTATGACAAGTGACCTATGAGTAGCTACAGCATAGATACAAGACATAAAACTGACATTTGGAAAAATGGGTAACTTCTATACTCCATGGAGAAGGTCCAGAGCTCAGCTTCAACTACTGCCTTTATTGTCTGCTTGGTGCTCATCATTGGAAGACTGGAGTAAGGTTTTGAAAATACCATTTGTCACAGTGGTGTAGCTTAGGGGGTGGGCTGTGTGGGGCGACTTGCCAACCCGGAAAAAGTTTGGCGGGAAATTTTGCAGTAAAAAGCAAAAAATAAGGGGAAAAGAATGAAAAAAAGAGAGGGAGGAGTGGGTAAAAAAATTGAGGTAAAAGGAAGAAAATGAGGGAAAAGTAAGAGAAAACAGGAGGTGAAAGGGACCGGGAAGTGAATTGTTGAAAATGGAAAAAAATTAGGGACATTTTTTAGTAAAACAGGAAAAAATGAGAGAAGGTCACAGGAAATTTGGCAGTGAAACTGGAAAATGAGAACAGATCGAGGGAATTATTCGCCCACCTACACTAACAGTGTTGGCTATGCCACTACCTCGTCAGTGCATCAGTTACATGGCAGAATCCCTGAAGGGAGATATTGCTTGGATAACACAATATTTGTTCTGTGACCCTGCGCATACATAAATAATTACCACTATATTATTGCAAGAAACTGTGTTCAATTTCACACAGAAATGTCATTACATAATTCCATAAAAAGTTGCAAATAATGAAAATGGTTATCTTCAAACTCGTAATCGTTCAACCTTGAACACTAGCTTAACGTCAGGGTAACTTTAGACATTTTCAGGCCTATTTCTCTGCAATTGGGCAATGTACCAGGAGAAGCTTTGGTCAAGGCATAGTTATTAGGTCGTCCGTAGGATTAGACCTTTTATGGCTGTGTCCTTCGTGTGTCTGTCTGTGTCAAACTTTTAGTACACGCTTTTTGTTTTGTCCATATCTTTTCCATGCAAAAACTGATTGCGAACAAACTTGGATCATAGGTGCAACATGGGTACCTTCAAACACCAATGAGGTCGAAGGTCACATACCAAGGTCAAAGGTTATCTGTGGTCAAGTTGTGAAGTAGACTAGAAATTAGGCTTTGAAAAGTTGAGGTCCAATTGCAATTGAACTTGGACCGTAAGTGCAACATGGGTAGCTTCATATGTTAATGAGGTCAAAGGTCACATACCAAGGTCAAAGGTCATCTCAGGGTCAAGTGCAAATATCACATTATGATATCACAGACATTTACTTCAGGATGTGTACTTATCTACATGGATGACCTATTCTGCACCCTTGGTGCTATTTTATATATATACCTAGGTAAACATTGTAGGATCTCTGTTTTGTGTTTCTTAGCACCCAAACACAGATACTTGCTTTAGGTTAAGTTTGTTCTTACTGGTTTAGGCTGGTATTCTCATCAATAGAATTCTAGCTATCCCATCTCTTGTTGCTTTCAGCAAGCCTGTTGAGGCAATTAGTTTACTTTGAAGTTGTATATGCTGTGTTCAGCCCTTGAGTGTAAATTGTTCGCTGGTTTGCTATCCCATAATTTGTCTGCTCTGGGAATTGGAGGCTCTGTGTTCAACCCTTGAGTGGACTGCTCGTCGGTTCTGTGGGGTTGGTTTGTTGACTGGATCCTCTTTAAGGAGACTGTTAGGAAGGAAATCCAAGTCATAATACTAGTTAATGCTCCATTAATCTTTACATTTCTTGTGAAGGCTCCCGTCAAACCCACACTAGTGTGGAAAATTGACGTTGACAACAACAACAACAACAACATATGTAATATGCGGCGATCGTGACTGCACGGACCGTCTTCATCCAACGTTGGTTCGCGAGGTATCCGTAGGCGAGTGATTTCTAAAGCGAGGAACGGAGACACCGAAGGACGCACGAGAAAGCGAGCGTCTCCTTGTCGATCAGCGTTCGAAGTCACTTGCTAACGGATGCCTCGTGAACGAATTAAACTTCACGCAAGTCCTTTGCCGTCAGTCCGATCGCCGGCAATTCGGCGGCCGGTACGCTAGAATCAGCTACAAGACGGGCCTAAACTAGCGACACATCGGTTGTACGTTCAGCGCAAAG
>JAODUJ010271496.1:0-10189 GCA_027564615.1 Psolus chitonoides
ATATTTTTCACCAAAAATGAACTCAGACCACCAAAATCAATAGGGTCCCTGTACTTATCATGAGAAAGCTACACACCAAGTTTCAAGTTGGTCGGACCAGGCATGGTTGACTCTGTTAGACCTCTGTTGAACCTCAGATGATTTCTGACTGCTCCTGCAAACGATAGGAATCATGTACTCGATATGGGGAACATACATACCAAGTATGAACTTGATCCGACCAGAGGTGTTACAAGCAAAGCATCACACACATTCATACATACGCCGTCACGACTGCATATATTAATTGAGACTGTCAGCAAGTTATCAAAAACTGTACAAGAAGTAGCATTTTGGCCGTTTTCATATAAATTGACCCCAAATGACCACTATATGACCATTGTAATCAAATCTCTGAACACCCAAAAAGAAGCACTACCCAATTATGACAAACACTCGAAACTGTATCATTAAATCTGTAGGAAAAGAAGCACTATGGCTGTTTTTATAAGATGACCCCAACTGACCACTAGATGAACGTTGACCTCAAATTCCTGAACACCCAGAAGGAAGCACTACCACAGTATAATTGTGACAAACATCGAAACATGTACCATTAAATCTGTAGGAGAATTAGCGTTTTGCGTGTTTACATATAATGACCCCAACTTACCACTAGATGACCGTTGACCCCAAGTATCTGACCACCACTGATGATCCATCACCCGATGATCATTTTAAGTTTCAAAATCCGACATACTATGTGGGCATGGGATCGATTTGAACAATTGTGGACAGATAGATGACGATCACACTGAACAAATAAAATCAGCGTATTTGTTACATCGTTGTTTATAGGCATAAACTGCAAAACTCTACTCATCGTTAAAGTGGCTGCAACGACTTGTCACAATGAGGAAGTTGTTGGTTAGTAACATTATGTGTGGAAGGGTGTGAGCTTAGATAGAGGGGGGGGTGGGGGCAGTACATGGTCTATATGCACACAGAGCTTTAGCCTACATGATAAGGTAAGTAAAATTAGGGTGTGAGCTAGGCGAGAGAGAGGACGGCACATGGCCTATGTATGCTTAGCTTTAGCCTACATGATAAGCTGAGAAGAATTCCGTGTGGAAGGGAGTGTGAGCTAGGAGAGAGGTGGCACACAGGAGCGGACTGGGTCTTAAAAACCGGCCCAGGCATCCTTCATCCAGGTCGGCCCATTGTTAATTGATATGTTGCTTATCTATATGTTTACCCAGCCCACCGGCCACCATTTCACAAATGCCCGTGTGGCCAGTCCGACCCTGGTGGCACATCGCCTATATGGCTGCTAAGCTTTAGCCTACCCAAGGTAAGTAACATTCTTTGTGGAAGGGTGTGAGCTTGTAGAAAAAACAGCACAGGCTGGAATAGTTGGAATAAGTATTAAGTTTCTGAATGAAACCTCTTGGTATTCTATGTATTTATGTGTTAGCATCAAGACTTGCACTACTTTGGTGAAAGGTTTGCATCCTCATTCGGTTTCTGCAGCATCTTCTAAACCAAGATCAGGACTTTAGCATAATATGTCAGGTCTGTTATTGTTTCCTTAAAAAATAAACCCATTTTTTACTGTTACATTGTAGCGACATGAACCAACACCCAAACAAACACCCATTATTTTTAGTATTTGACTGCTTTTGACCTCGGATAACCTTTGACCTCCACGAAAATCGATAGGAATCAGGTACAAACTTTGATGAACACATGTACCTAACCAAGGTCAACTTTAACCCTTATTGTACCAAGCGGACGTTTTTGGTCCGATCGGGCAAACAGTATTTATTAAAAAACATGATCCAACATCCCCCTAAGCTCAAACAGGCTAATTTGAAAGATGAACAACATTTTCAAAATAGTTTTCGAAAATGTGGTGACCTTGACTTGACCTTGAATTTCACGCTTCACTGACCACATTTTTCAAAAAAATCCCAAGACTTCATATAAACTGATAATCGCTGTATACCTTTTTCTAACTTTCCCCAATGTCCCCTGCGTTGATTTCCAGCGTTACAGCTCTACACCTTTCGGGGTTAGGAAGTTATTTGAAACATAAGTAAAAAAAAGCCTGATTTTTCGCCATTGTGACAACATTTCCGAGGGGGGTCATGAAAAATCATAATTTCCAAAAGCATTCCCAAGGCCTCTGATTTGTGGCTCAACATATGCCCAAGAACATTCTCTAACTACAGGACTTTTTGTAGGTATTATGATGGTATTAGTGCCATCATAGAAATAGCTATGCCAATTATTGCGACATGCCCATGGTCGTGTCGGCGCCATTTTGGATTTACACCCTGAGTCAATAGGCGGCTATCAGAGGTAGACGTAACCAGGTAACACTACAGGCTACACATACATTTTAGGTAAAATTTTCTTCTTGGGAAGATCAATTCAAGTTTGGTTTAGCTTAGCTTTAGCTATGTAGATCCCATGGACATTAAAAATAGCCTATTTTGCCTCAAAATGGCGCCGAAAAAAATGAAAAAAATAGGGATGATATATTTTGCCGATGACTTCTGTGACTCTGGGAATGTTCTGGTAAACGTCTGGAAAAGGCTGGTACATAAAGGGGTTAATGAAGTTTGCCATTTCAAGTTATGCTGCTTATGAAGATTTCAGTGGTTGACTGCTGTTGACCTCGGATAGCCAATAGGAATCAGGTGCTAACTATGATGAACACAAATACCAAGTATGTGCTCAATTGTAATGTGTCCTATCAAGTTATGACATTTACAGTTTTCACAGTGTTCGACCTCTGTTGACCTCGGACCCCTCGCAAAAACAACAGGGATCATGTTCTCATCATGATGAACATACATACCAAGTACGAACTTGATCCAACCAGACATGATTGACTTAGCGTGTTTACAAGCAAAAAGTACCGAACATACCTAAATTTCACAAAATGTCAATTTTTGATTACAATATCTTCAGACCTCTAACAAAATCAATAGGGTTCTTGTACTCATTGTGAGAAACCTACACACCAACTTTGAACGTGTTCGGACCAGACATGGTCGACTTAGCGCGTTTTCAAGGTTTTCACACTTTTACCTCTGTTGACCTCAGATTACCTCTTCCAAAAATTATAGAGATCTTGCACTATATTTATGTGGAACACCCATACCAAGTGTGAACTTGATCCGATCAGGCAGGGTCGACTTGGTGCGTTTACAAGGTTTTCACAGTTTGACTTCTGACCTGTTTTGGTCGACTTCGCGTGTTTACAAGCAAAAAGTACCCAAAACACCTACATTTTACAAAATTTTCATTTTTTGACTACTATTGAGCTCAGACCTCCACCAAAATCAATAGAGTATTCGTACTCGTGAGAAAGCTACACAACAAATTTGAACTTCATCGGACCAGGCATGATCGAATTCGCGTGTTTACCAGGTTTTCACAGTTTGACCTCTGACCTTTTTGGTCGACTTCTCGTGTTTACAAGCAAAAAGTACCAAAAACACCTACATTTCATAAAATTTCATAAAAAAGAGCTCGGAACTCCACCAAAATCAATAGCGTTCTCGTACTCTTTTGGACTTGATTGGATCAGGCATGATCGACTAATCGTGTTTACAAGGTTTTCATAGTTTGACCTCAGATGACCTCTGCCGACAACAATAGGGATCATGCACTTATTATGGGGAACAAAGTATGAACTTGATCCAACCAGGCATTGTCGAAAAAGTACCAAAAATACCTATGTTGACCTCAGAGGACCTCTCCCGAGAACAATAGGCGTCATGTAGCCTAATCATCATGGGGAACATACATATTATGTATGGACTTGACCCTACCAAAAAGTACCAAAAATACCGACCTTTTAAAAAAAGGTCCATTTCTGACCAAAAATCAACTCACGACCTCCATCAAAATCAATAGGGTTGTTGTACTCATCATGAGAAAGCTACAACACGAAATTTGAACTGGATCGGACTAGGCGTGGTCGTATTAGCGTGTTGACAGGCTTTTCAGAGTTTGACCTCTGTTGACCTCTGGTCTCTTTCCGAATCAATAGGGTTATTGTACTCATGAGAAAGCTACACACCAGATTTGAACTTGATCCGACTAGGCATGGTCGAGCGTGTTTACAAGTAAAAAGTACCATAATCTTATTGTGTTTACAAGCAAAGCGTCACACAACGTCATGACTGCATAGGAATCAAAAATAAATCGTAGACCATGGAAGAAGGGTCATGGGTGGGTCTAAACGAGGTGGGTAGTGAACTAACATACATGAAATGCACCCATTGCCCCATCCCAGTACCAAACAAAAACGAAATACTAATTCCAGCTTGTTGGTAGATAGCAGGGGTAGTAGAGGATTAGAAACACAACATACATGATCTAGTTTTTTTGAAAAATATGCAACATTGCCACAGAAAAAAACATGGTACCTTCAACTATTACCGCTGCTTTAGAGGATACACCCCACCTATCATAGAATTATAACACGAATAATTCAACATCTAGTAAACCTAATCCGAGGCGCAGTTACAAGAAACAAAAAATATAAATAGATGATGCATACAATTGAAGCATATAAAGAAACGAGAGCCGAGAGCTACGTGATTCCATGCCTTTATATTAAAATCTGATTTTATCGGTTGACCTCTATTGACCTCAGATGACCTTTGACCTCAATAAAAAGCAACCTGGTTAATGGTTAAAGTATGATGAACACAAATACGATGTATGAGCTCAATTGAAGTTTGCTCTGTCAAGTAAAGGTGGTTACAATGTTTTTGCTAGTTGACTTCTGTTGACCTCAGATGACTTTGGACCTGAGACATGAATAATATGGTTCAATTGATGTACTATGAGGAGGGATTTGACATGAGCAGGACCCTCTCTATTTAGGGAATTCCAGGTAAGCAATATAAGTTTCATTTTATTCAATATTGAACAGGAAGTACCATACCGGACCTCTCAACTAAACAAATTTCCTGGAGGATTCATAAGGTGGAAACAGCAAAACTATGGTTGTGGCCTAAGTTTCCCTGATTTAATTGTGTACTTAGTAAGGCCTATCAGTGACTGGATAAACTACACCGACTGTTGAATTATTTTAAGGAAATTCCCAGACTGGGAATGCCCAGACTGGGAACACTCAGACAGCACCACTCATATAACAGGGACATTGTGGAGCCAGGGGACACCAAGACCAACATAGAGGCCCGAGGGACACTACAAAGCGAGGAAACGATGGACTGTAGGATCCATGGTCTCTAGCACCCGAGACATGCATAGCCATGAGCAAATTAACTTCACAGTACTTTATTAACTCATCCAGACAGCATCACCCACATAGCAGGGACATTGTGGAGCCAGGGGACACCAAGACCAACATACAGACCAAAGGACACCACAGAGGGGAAACCATAGACACTAGGATCCATGAGCCACATTACCTGATACATGCATAGACATGTACACATGGACGGCGATCAAGGGAAAGGGGGTGGGGTGACATGTCTCCCTCAATATCTGAGGATTTCGCAGAAGACAAGAACACCGATACCAACATACACCCGACGGACCCTACATGGGAGGGGGGGGGTAACCATAGGATCCATTGATACATGCATGTACAAATAACTTATTTGAAAGTACTTTGAAGAAATTATCCTGGCAGCACCACCCACATGGCAGAAGGCAAGGACACCAAGACCAACATAAACACCCGAGGGACACTACAAAGGGGGAGCATAGACTGTATGATCCATGGGCCCAGCACCTGGGACATGTATATAGACATGTACAAATTAACTTAATCGAAAGTACTTCGACGAAATCATCCAAACAGCTCCACCTACATAGCAAGGACATCCCAGAAGACAAGACACCAAGACCAGCATACGCACCCGAGGGACACTACAAAGGGGGGCATAGACTGTAGGATCCATGGGCACAGCACCCGAGACATGTATAGACATGTACAAATTAACTTCATTGAAAGTTCTATGGAAAAAACATCCAAACAGCACCACTCACATAGCAGGGACATTGCGGAAGACAAGAAGACACCAAAACCAACATACACACCCTATGGACACTACAACAAAGGGGTGACCATAGACTGTAGGATCCATGAGCCCAGCACCTGAGACATGTACATACATGTACAGATTAAATACATTGAAAGTACACACTCTTGCTCCACACACACACACTACCTTTCTAAACGGACGGAGAAGGTCGATCAAATGCCCACGGTGCAACTCCTGGCAGACATCCATTCCCAGTCACGTAATATCGAAATGCCACAATATAGACTGGGGCGAACCCTTATAATTAGTGAGGGGCACAATATCATAAAGTTGCCACTCTCTGTTCTTCTGTTTCCTTTCTATCATTTATATCCACTGCACATCTGTCCTTGTGATCACATTTAGTTTGGGGATGAATTTTTATTACATAGATAATCATGTTGTTTGAACTGTCAAATAGATGTTCTTAAAAGAACAATCCGTGGTGTATTTAGAGGGCGACATAACAGGCGCGAGCTCCCTCTATTGGTCATCGTCTGCTACAAAATGCAAAATTGTGGTCATCAATGTAGTTAAAAAGGTGGAACTGATGGAACCATTTTGCATTTAAACCTCATTCACAAAAAATTCTCACAAGCGAGGGAACAAGCCTTCAGTTCCCTTTGTCCCCTTTCCAAGAACGCACAGAGGCATACTTCAATAATTGCGCCCCTCTATTGTCAAATCCTGGTTACGCCATTGACAATTATAATATTAACGTACCCTCATAAAATAGTAAAACACCAATATGACTGCATGGGGGAGAACGTATCCCCCTCTCATGCACTACACACTTTTGTTTTAAATAGAGGTAAATATGGGATTTTGACATTTGATGATGATCTATTTTAAGGTTCTGCAAGCCACAGCATCAGTAATAGCCACCTCTGACTGCACAAGATCAAAGGAAGACTATCTGCTGAATGAGGTCAATTATTAAAGAAGATGAGTGCATTTTTGGGGGAAAAAAGACCACTACACAAAAATGCAAGATCAGGGTCAAATCCTTGCAGCACAGCTAACAATGTACCCGGCTGTCGTTGAACCACAACATGAACAGCTCGACGAAAACAACAGCGCAAGAGAGCCATCAGAGAAGAGAGCTTGTCGAACAACAACAGCAAAGGAAGTCAGGCAGACAGAAAGACAACTTCAGAAAAGAATGGCAATGAAAAGAAAAACAATGACCGTATTATGGCAGGACATATTCAAATCATCCACAACACCTCTATTCTAGGATACATGGATTCAGCTGGGAAGAGGCAAAAATAATTCTTAAGCGGCAAAATATCAGAAAGGTGTCACTTTCCATTGTTTTTGTTCTTCCCTCTAACTCAAGAGTTCCTGCTCTTGCTGTTCATTTACTGAATTTTAATATATCATTATATATGTTAATGAATATGATAATATACAATCAGCAGCCTTATCTTTACTAATATTCATTGTTTTTTAGGTTTACTTTGTTTGTCTATTTGTTCATGTTTCTATTTTTATCTTCACTAACATGTGGAGCTGAAAGAGATGGTCAAGCAGTGCCAACGAGATATTAAAAAGCTGGTGAAACAGCATGATATACAATGAGTAACTAAGAGATCTATTGAGTGGCAATCCTTATGACAACCTCGAATCAAGACGGATAATAAAGGCATTGTGCATGTGCCAGGGCTGTCTAAAACAAATGTGAATCTCACAACATAGTATGTGCGAGTGCAAGGGTTCAAACGCAGGAACATCTGCGGACAAGGGACTAAGAGACCAATGTGAAGACAAGTGATATGTCGCTACGCATGAACCCATAACAGCTAATGTATGATCAAATGTATACAAAGTATTTTATTATATTTCACTGTTATTATATCAGTTGTTTCACTTATTGCAAAAACAAGAACCAGTGCACAGCGACCACTAAGATGAATGAACCAAGATCAGTACCACTTGTTGTCTGTGATGATCAGTGGAAAGACTATTGCTGTGATAATAAATCTGGTCATGTAGCTGTGTTAACTGACGTTAATCATGCCGTTGCCCTGCAATCACATGTCTATATTTGTTACAGCTGGTATACAGTGCCAAGGCTCAGAAGCTTGGACCAAGAATTGGGAGACCGTACCATCAGATCGATATATTAGCTGTATATAAAATAAGTATGTGCCCATATATATCGACCTCAGATGATCTTTAACCCACAATAAAAACAAAAGAGATCATGTTCTCACTAAGAGGGACATACATACCAAGTATAAGCTCAATCAAATTTGTCCTCATCAAGTTATGTTTACAAAGTTTTCAGTCTTTGACCTCAGATGACCTTTCATCTGCTGCACCAAAAACAATAGCGACCATGTACTCGCTATGTAATACACCATTCATTTATGAAAAGGATCCGACCTTACATCAATCAGTTATCATATTTACAAGAAGCATGTGCATGTTCAGGGTCAAGTCATTTGTACTTGCAAACAAACCTGACCGAGATATATATTATACCATGTAGACACAAAGGCTAACCAGTTGCTGAACAGGAAACAACAGGAGTTATTTACTGATATGCAATGGAGGAAATGATAATAAAATAATAAAATGTGTTTAATAGCCAAGGGGACCACATCCTATATATAGTAACTCTGCCAATAACTGCCTTGCTATCAATGCCGAGTTACTATATATATATATATATATATATAGGGTGGCCCCCTTGGCTATTAAACACATTTTTGCATTACTCTCCATAACGATGACTTAGATACTCCACACTTTTGGGACATGTTACACCACCCGCAGTGCGAGTCCTGCACCATCACTGCTACGTATCTTCAGAGATAAAAGGAATATGCATATAATCGGTGGATCTGCTACATAAACCTACGAATATATGTGACTGTGTGAAAAAGAGACAATTAAGGTGGTCTGGGCATCTTTAAAGAATGGATACAGAGAACTGGGTCAGTAACTACAGATGTGTGGAGGTTGCTTATACAAAAGTAGAGGGAGACATAAGAAGACATTGGAGGAGGTTGTTAGGACATATTTGTTGGAGAAGAGTATCGGTCATGTCCTTGCTAGGGGCAGTGTGCTGAGTCTGCTTGGAGGAGAATCACTTGTACCCGTCCAGCCAATGTAAGTATGGGAAATGGACTTTGAAATAAATATGTGCTCAGAAGGCCACAACCTGCAGAAGACATCACCCATATGAATGATAGTAGCCACAGTGCAAGCCTTTACAACACAAATCAGTTTCACAATCTTGGAGTTTCACACTTGTTTCTTTGTTCTAATGAGTTAATTACTTAGACATTGTCATTTCCGTGAGTTGATTGATGTCAAATTGGGAACCACCACGGTGGCCAATATGATATCGGCAAAAGGTGCTATATAGTGTATACAGTACTCGTTCGTTACAATACTAATGTTGTTCGTGTGTACTATGTAGTTCCAACTGGGTGAAAAGTGACATCATTTTTTCCCAACAGAGACAATTTAACTGATTTTGTTGTGGCTTACGAGGAAAATGCAAGTAAGAGTTTAATCTACATCTTTTCTAATGTCTTATGTACCAATTTGTAACTTTTCACCCAAATCCAAACCCTACTTTATTGATGTTTTTCGCTGGTTTGAAAGTTCTCCATATACAATGTTCTGCAAAGAAGATTAGATTTTTTAGTGCTTGTGCGCTTCCCCCTGTGACATCAAGGAAACTATCACGTAATAGGCATTTTTAGCCATATCGAGACCTTCGGAGACCAAAAATGGTTACATTTCAAATTATTGAAAGTAGGTTCTACATGTCGCTTGACCTTTAATGGAATCCTTCGATTTCATCAGTCACTCTCCAAATGGCTTCAAACATAATACAGTGTCATTTGAGAAATAATTAGGTTAGACCTATCTGTAACAGCATTGCTCTCCATAGATTGAGGCTAGGCCTATCTGTAACAGCATTGCTCTTCATATAACATATTACTTTCAATATCACTGGACTTGAATATATCAGACAACCCATGAGAAATGTTCATTTGAAGAGTTTGGTTCCAAAACAGTATTCATTTTCTTTGTGTTAAGAAGAATCACTTTTTCTGGTTTGGAGAATTCACTCGATCACAGACTAGGACCCACTAAATGTTCACTTGAATAGTTTG
>JAODUJ010271607.1:0-10189 GCA_027564615.1 Psolus chitonoides
TGTTTTCGGTTGTCCTTGCTTCTGTGTGAGGGTTCAATCTCCCTCTCCTGTTGTTGTGTGTTTTTGTGCTGTCATTTGTTTTCTCAGGCTTCTGTCTGTAAAGCGCCTAGAGGCTTTTGCATTAGGTGCTCTATCAAATCCTTTGTTATTGTTATTATTATTATTATGAACGCCCCTCCATGATAGTCACTGTTGCTAGTGCCGTCTTCACGAAAGACCTGGAAATTTGTAAGAAAAATTTCCCCATTTGTGATGCTGAAATTCAACCATGATTCTGTTCCAACTAATACATCGGGGTCTCCTTCATCTATGAAGTGTAGAAAATTAGCCATTTTTGCCCGAACACTTTGGCAATTTATGTTAATTATCTGAATAGATTTAGTTTTAGCTCTGATCTTTCGGTTCGGAATCCATACTTGGACTGGTGGTTCTAACAAAGCTACCTAATTCACTTCCGCTGGGTAAGCTATAAACCTTATCTGATCTATCGCTGGTGTTCGACAAGAGATCAAAACCATTGTAAGTCTTAATACTAGTTCAACTAAGCACAATTAGTCTATATACCTAAATATATCCCATACCGGTACGAAAAGAAGCCAGTTGATCCGATGATAAGTGGGCCTATCACCAAATTTGTTGTAGTATGTACTCATGTGATGCCGATAACGACCTTTCGGATAATACATAATCCCGTCTCGCCCGTCCCTCCCAATATTGTAATTACCATAACATACATATTTGCATTGTACTCTGAATTATAATTGGCTGCGCGTCCCCTAACCACAACCCCGCACACGTGACGTTACTGCTGTACCCATCGCATTACGTCACGAATCAAATTCATTTTCCCCATTTCACAATTTTCGTCATGTTTTTTCCACTACACCGCGGAATAAGAAAATAACTTACTTATCTTCTTTTTTTAATTGCTTCGATATAATAGGTTAATAGGTATTATTTTCCTCTTTTTCCAGAGATGTGAGTGGAACGTCAATCACTTCAATTGATCCAGCTATGTTTGCTTCTCCGAAATTGCGAGTTATGTAAGTAACGTCGAAAATTACCAAGATCCAAATAATTGGCAAAGAAGAATTGTTGCTGTTTTTATAGGGTTTTTTTCTTGTCCAAAAAATCACTTCTGTCTAACATATAGGCCTACCTAAGCATACTCTCTAAGCTACTAACTGATATGTAATTGGTGTAGTAAATGTAATCGTCATATATCTGTTATTTCCTCGGTCGGTGCGGTGTGGGAATCACGAGACCATATTACCTAGTACGTTACCCGATAATTGTTGTACAGAGTTACACAAAATTCAACACAACACTAACTGTGTTTTCCAGTTTTGTGTATTTCAGTAAAACTTCAATATGTCAAGTTAGCTTAATGTAACACAAAAAGTATTTTTATCGCAATATGTTTTTGGTGTTAAAGTTCCATCTAAATATCCTGTGGGTCACATCGGCCCTACATAGGAAACCGACGCCCAGCTAAGCCAAGGTAAACCACTCCGAGCCCACATACATACATACACATGGTTCGTATCAATCAGAACTTTTCTTACCAAAAAATTAATCAACGCGATAGACTCGAACGAAAAACATCAAGCTAAATCTATCGGTCACATGTTCAAAGATTTAGAAGTAATGTAGATCGGACGAAATTCGGAAACATTTGCAATCGCTTAGGATTAGGCATTTTAACCATGAGTAAATGGATAAGTCTGTCGTCGATGGACCTGAAGATATGTTATTCACAGTATGTATTATATGGCAAGTTACTGAAATAATAAACACGCATAGTCACACGAAGTCACAGCAATCCATTAGCAGCGAGGGGCGCCTGTGAAGTTGAGTGGAGAAACAAATACGTAGCCAGATGGATGAGAAATATGGTTTATATAAGAGAGCCCAAATGCAAACTGGTGCTATCATCATATCATGTTCATCTTTTTTACTATATGTACAGCTGTAATCAGAGTTCGAACTGTTAATATAGATAGATAGATGGATAGATAGATAGATATACAGATATATAGATAGATAGATAACCTATATAAATATTTTGACAAATAGATAGATATACAGATATATAGATAGATAAATAGATAGATAGAGGGACAAATAGATAGATATACAGATATATAGATAGATAGATAACCTAAATATTTAGAAAACACACAAACGGAAAATGATTTCCTGTCGACAGTGAACATAAAACAATGGATTATACAAACAAAATCATGAAATAAACAAGACAGTAGTGAACACCTATAAGAGAAGAACTGAGTGCAGAACCGGAACTGTGTCACTCAGCAGCATATCAAATATTGATACCTTCAAGAAATCAAGAAAAATTGACATATATCGCTTTCTTTGTCCTTCGTAACACAACCTATTTTTATATTTTTCATACTCCAACTAAAATTCTGGAGTAATTGACAAAAGAAAATTGTTATTTTTTGTAGGTCTACTGTTTGCATTACGGTTGCATCGATTATTTCGTTCTCTTGTGTTGCTTGGAAATTCTTCGTTCTTTAAAACTGTGTGTGTCTTATTTATTACGGCACTATACGTTTATTGTGGTGGTATGTTTGCATGCGTGGACCAGGAACCAAAAGTTCAAAATAAACCCCAATTCCAAATTTAAATACTACAAATTTCATGGATTGGTAGTAAGCATTGTTAGTCACACGGACGATGCAACTTCCCACTCCCGTGTTCGGGTTTAAAGCTGTTTATGAATATAGTTATTATCATTTTTTTCGTACAGAAATATAAGCATTAACCGCATCGTAGGTCTTTCGGGATTAACGTTTGCCTGTGCAAGACTGGTCAAAACACTGTAAGTAAACTCTCATCAAGCAAGTATTTATTAATGCATAAACAACTTCAGTAGAATATATATATAGTAAGCTACCACACTGACGACATGGATTTTCTATCTATCGTAGAGCTCTCTTTCATCTGTTCCATGTAGTAGAGTCATATATGGAGGTTCCGTGGCCACAAAGAGCGAAGTTTGGTTTGAGAGTGAATTCTGATACTTTAGGGCACTTGAAACAAAATAAGCTCTTATGCTCCTCCCAAAAGTTTGGGCCAACTCCGTGGAAGGGCAAGATCTAAAATGGCCCCCGGCTGCCATTCTAAATAACATAAAATGTGATATTACTAGCACCCGATGCACTGGAGTGAAGAATAAAGTGACAATTCCAGCTATTTCTGGTAGGAACAATCCACTGGAGTGGTTATTGTAGAGTGTCGGTATCGTCCTGGCCTCTAAATCCAAGATGGCTTATGTCCGCCATCCAAACAAATGAATATGTAATATCTTTCGAACCAGGGGACGTGAAATGATAAACAATGTGTCATTTCCTGCTACTTCTGGCATGACAAATATCCAGGGATGGTCATTGGAGAGTTTCGAGAACAGCCCGATCTCTATCTATATCCAAGTTGGCTGCTGTTTGCCACCATTGTGAAAAAAGTAATATCTTTGGAACCAGATGAGGTACAATGATGAACAAGGTGGCATTTCATGCAAATTCTGGCATGCAACATCCCCTGCGGTGGTCATCGGAAAATTTCGAGATCAGCCCGACCTCTAAATACAAGATGGCCGCTGTCCACCGCCATCTTGAAAAACATAAAATCTGTAACTAGACGAGTTGGAATGATATCAATTGCAACAATTTATGGCCTAAAAATCAAGAATATTACCTAAATTTTGAACTACACATTTTTGGGGGTCGTATTAGACTAATTCGATAGCGATTAATTCATTATCAGTGTTAAAATTGACATATTATGGCCATTCTTACAATGAACTCTAAGATGGCGGCCGGTTGAACCAATGAAAATCGGGATATTTGACAATGAAATCTGACTACCCCAGGGGATTTGTCATGCCAGAATTAGCGGGAAATAACACCTTGTTTATCATTTCATGCTCCACCTGGTTTTAAAGATATTAAATTTATGTTAATCAAGATGGCAGCGGACTAACAGTCAACTTGGATATAGACGTCGGGCTGATCACCAAACTCTCCAATGATCATCCCAAGGTTTTTGTCATGCCAGAATTGGAGGAAAATGACACCTTGTTCATCATTCTAACTCACCTGGTTCCAAAGATATTACATTTTGTATGTTTTTCAAGATGGCGCACATCCGCCATGTTGGATTTAGAGGTCAGAATGATACTGACACTCCATAATAACCATACCATGGGATTGATCATATCGGAAATAACTGTAATTGACACTATATTCATCATTCCAGTGCATCTTGTGCTAGTTAATTTAAATTTTGTGTTCTTCAAGATGACGGTCAGCGCACACTTTGGATTTTCCTCTCCCACGGAGTTTGCCTAAACTTTTGGGAGTATAGGAGCTCATTTTGATTTAAATACCCTAAAGTACCAGAATCCATTCTCAAACCAACCTTGGTAGCTTACCAACCATCCTTAGCTCTCCGTGGTTAGGGGACCCTATATATAACTCTACTAATAGGAGACTTTTACACCTCTAGGTGAGAAAATAGTTCTCAGTCAAAATGATATTCCTAACATCAATCGAGCTGATCATAACTGCAGAATACTAGCGAATTTTATTAGAGAGGTTTTTTCTCTTCCGTCGTGTACTCTGTTCTCCTTCTTTGTTTTTCGCCTTATCGATTTTGCTAGCGGTGGTAAAAACGTGTCCGGCACACACATACACACATACACACACACGCGCGCGCACACAGGTGCCTATTGTCAACATGTTTAATTTCACAGCATATCGGGGAAATGCATCTTATCAGTTTTCCATGAATACAATGAACGTTTTGGGGTACGTGGTAGTCAGTACACCCAAGATGTAGAGAGCAATGACAATATTGTTTAGGACATGTAGACAATGACTAAGCAAACAAAAAATCAGATTTTTACACTTGGGAAACTATGGGCACTAAAACATAGAACTGGGGGTACGGCCAACATAACTCTGAAATTATGGTAGCCTATATACCCAGCACCGTGGATATGTCAGTTAGTAGAGCTGAAAATAACAGTGTCAATGAGGTTGCTAATCATATTGGCAATGTCGCGCTCGGCAGGAGAAGTGGCGAGACTCCTCCGGTCGTCTCTCTCTGCTTGGTGAACTTTGGTACATGGAATGTGACAGTTATGAACTGACCAGGAAAGCTAGAGAACATCAAGCTAGAAATAAAGAGACCGACAATAATATTGACGTTTCCGGTATGTTAGAGATTAGATCGAAAGACAGAGGGGACTTGATAGATCTACTCTGGTGGTGATAAAGCTGAAAGAAGAGTGGCTGTTCTGCTAAGAGGTAATGCAAAAAATGCTGTTCAACACTTTGAGTGCATTTCAGAGAGAACTTTATGGCTGCGATTGAAAGGAGATAGATACACTAGTCATCCAAGTGTATATGCCCACAAGTGACCATCCAGATGGGGAGGTAGATGGGATGTATGATGTAATTAGGAAAATAACGACTCTCAGGCAAAAGATGGAAACTCAATCGTTATGGAAGATTAGAACAGTGTGATCAGAGATAGAACCGATGGTAAGAGAGTTGGGTTATATGGAATGGATGACGAAACGAAATGAGAGGCAAGGTTTTCCAATTTTGTAGAAGGCAGACACTCATGGTGACTACCATATGGTTTCAAACCACTATAGAGGGGGGTATACTTGGCAAGCACCAGGGGATCGAGGACGGTACCAAATCGATTTCGTAATGGTCTGGCAGAAGTATAGGAATGTTGTGAATAATGCAAAAGTGTACACATGAGCAAATATAGACTCTGACCATATTCTGGTGGTGATATAAATGCTGTGAAACTCAAGAAACTGAGAAAAGGTAAAGGAAGGAAGAAGTGTGATGTAGAAAAATTGAATGAAGACCAGAAGGAAACATTCAGTATGAAGTGAATGAAGATATACAGCGGAAGAGGATGAGGGAAATGTAGAATGAACAAGTGACGGAAGATGGAGGCAACTTGGCGATGCAATAAAAAAAAGCGCACATGAGGTTATTGTATACAAGAAGAAAGAAACAAAGAAATTTTGACGATTATTTCCCCCCAAAAACCGAGACCAGCCGAATGTTCAGAACATCGAACAATTAACTTGGTTAGCCATCCATCAAATATCCTAGTACGAATTCTGGCAAACAGATTGTCAACGGAAGCCAACACATGTATAGGAAACGACCGATTTGGCTTTAGAACTGGATGTGGGGCAAAGGAGGCAACTGGTACAATGATGATGACGGCCTAGAACGTGACCGGGAAATATATGTGTGCTTCATATACTTCGAGAAGGCTTTCGATAGAGTGCAGTGGTGGAAACTTATCTGACAAGCTTAAATATTGGATGGAGAAATAGAAGATTGATAGGGAATTTCTACCTTGAACAACCTATCACTTTACTACTAGCTGGTGAAGAATCAGAACCTGAGATAGTCTGTTCACTCTCGCCCATATTATTCAACATTCATTTTGAGACAATGATGCTGGAAGTATTTGAAGATCAAAAGGAAGGAATCAAAGTTGGAGAAGATCGAGTGAAATCAGTAAGATTTACAGATGGTAAAGCCATTGTCAGAAGTAAAGAAATTGGTCTGTAAAGAATGGTAGACTTCATTAGTGGAGCAGCAAAAATATTTGGAATGAACATCAATGAAACAAAGACCAATTTGATGACGGTTTCCAGGAGAAAAAGAACTCAGATGAATATAAGAATCAGGAATGGAACTATTGACGAAGTAAAGCATTTCAAGTACCCGGGGAACATAATAACTAAGAATGGAGTTGCAGTAAGGAGGTAAGAACTAGAATTGCTGCGGGCAAAGAGTCGTTCAAGAAAGAAATAAGGGTACTAAAGGGTACTAACTACTAATGAAAAGATTGGCTGTATGGTTCAGAGACGTGGACGATTAAAACAGCCGAGAAGAGTCGTCTGGAAAGTTTTGAAATGTAGATCTGGAGAAGGATGATGAAAGTAAACTGGAGTGACCATAAGGGCAATGGAGAGGTACTAAGAACGGTTGGAGAGGAAAGGAACATAATTGAAGTTATAAAAGCAGAACAGCGGTATTGCCCGGGTCATATGGAGACCGGAGACCGTGCCCTTTTCCCCCAGTGGACCAGCCCTCTGGCACAGCCTTCCAGTTGACCTCCGATCTTTACAATCGTTGGACACTTTTAAGAAACATCTGAAAACACATCTTTTTCTTTCATATTTTAATTAATTGTCTTTTGCTCTATTGTCCCGGCAGCGCATCGAGCGGATTTATTTCCGGATTCTGCGCTCTATAAGACTTACTATTATTATTATATCTTGAGGAGGGAAGGACTGCTGAAGGCGGATGTGGTGAGTAGATTCGAGGGCAACCAACCGAGAGGAAGAAATAGAAAGTCAGTGTTGGACGATATAAAAAGCGGCAGGAGCTACCACGAGATGAAGCGGCTTGTTCAAGATCGTGTCAGTTTGAGACTGACAAAACCATTAGTGGATCTGGTCTAGAGCAGAGTACCATAGAAGAGAGGTACCTAGCATCATAAAAAACTTTTCCCTGTTTCTAAAACCAGGAATACTCCCGGTTTGCAGCGTATTCCCAGTTCCCAGTGTGTCAGTGTACACGGGCACACACATACATACACAATTGGAGACCCTGTGAGGTGCAACTTGTGAATTTGGCGCTGATCTCGATCTGCAGCCTCGTACTCATGTATGTGTGGGTCATACGACTTACACCAATGATCGGTCGGTATAAGGTGCTATATCAAATGCCAGGTATTATTATTATTTATTTTTATTTATTTATATGACAGTGACTTGGCGTCGAGGATGGTTCACGGGGTCCTTGTCATCACTAACTATTTCGAACTTCACGAGTGGAGACTTGGTGACAGGGTTTGCTCTCGTGGTGGTTGTAGAGCCATTGAAACGACACAACACCTCATGTTTAAGTGCACTTATGTTGGTCCTTATGGGACTGGTTTCAGTCGCTAATTGTTCGTGTTATTTGATGCACACAGTGAGTGGCAAATGTTCTCTATGATTTGCTTCCCCCTGTGTGCCCAGCTGCAGTTCAAGACACGCTATTGCTGAATGTTGCCACTTATA
This sequence comes from Psolus chitonoides, assembly GCA_027564615.1. Classification (NCBI taxonomy): domain Eukaryota; kingdom Metazoa; phylum Echinodermata; class Holothuroidea; order Dendrochirotida; family Psolidae; genus Psolus; species Psolus chitonoides. Next base: position 8,138 of record JAODUJ010271607.1, read on the forward strand.
GGCGGCATATCTAGAGCAGCAGATGTCGTTTGGTGTTTGACGGGGAGGTGGGTAGAGCCGAGGCGTTGGTCCGGTTGTAAAGAGCGACATGAAGTAACGTATGGTGGCGAACCACACTCGGTTCTTCTTTGCTGCCTTTAGTAGACGTTGGCACGTGCCAGTCATGTAGCCTACTGGCGGGTTCATCGGATAAAATGGTAATCAAATGACTGGTAGTGAGTGGTGGGGAGGATTTTTGTGTTGGGTCTCGGGTGTATTCTGTGTGGCCATAAATACAATCAAGATGGTGTGAGCGTCTTGGTTTTTAGTTTCGTATTTTAGGGTTTTTCGTTCGTATTCGTTGGTTTGTAGGGTAGTTGTGGATTTTTCTTCCTGGACCGTGTTAGTTTCTCGTCACGTAAAAAGCACACATAATCGCCGCTGAGTGCGTATCTAGACTAATGTTACCGTAGAACAGGGGTTACACACTTCCACATATCACTCAATTATGATATCACTTATGGAACACAAAAACGGCACTTCTTGTCGATAACGGCAGCTTTATAAGTAGTCGATACGACTTTTGAAGTTGTATCCACATCTTTATAAGTGGTCGGTACGACGTTTAAAGTAGTTAGTTAAACACAGCTTTATAAGTAGTCGGTATAGAGTACCGAAGTCAATACGTCATCACAGCATAGCAACGGTTCTAAATAACATAGCGTGACTGGGCTTTGTATATTCATTCACTGTGCTATGTCAATATGTCGGAAATCTAAATGTCGGAACTTGCTCTAATTATTCGCCGATGAACCGAAATCGCTGGAAACGGAGGAAGATCATTAAAAGTCAGATCGTGTAGCATGGCTCACTGGCTTACTGTCTAAGAGTCATTAGAGGAAAAGTCTATACGAGCATGAAAAAAGCGGCAGTTGGTGAAACGTAAATTGTAACCAAATGGGAAAAGAAAGTAGGCCTAGCCCCACATACTGATGCAACACTACTAGTAACGCCAACACACCCAGGCTAAAGGGTATTTAGACACCAATCTATATATTATAATTTATGTGCAACATCTTTATAAACCAGGCGAATAACACAAGGAGCAAAAATGCTAATGACTGAAATGACTCTGTAGTGGAGTTGCTACTGACAAGAGTTTTCCGATGAATTATACTACCTATTGTACTGCTCTGAGGCCGTATTAAGTAAAACTGCATCCGATTGAACTGTATCCGAATGACGATATGCACGATGTAAAAAATTGGGTTCACGTCATTCATTGTGATTTGTGTATCATGTGATTTATTGTCACTATTCAACTAATATGCCACCATATTACACAGGGTTGTTTAGCTTCAAAATGACTATTTCGTGTGTTCCACTCTTTACTACAGAGTGGCCAACTCGCCTTCTGCCGTAAAATATGACCCGCAACAATTTCCAATGCGGTCCATGAAGACCTTTTGATGAGGAAAATAAATGATATAGAAAAATGAAAGATTTGCAGCATGTTGTCCGTTACAGCATTGATGATAAGTAATGTGTTGGACTGTGGCACTCGGATTGCATGAAAGTTGGCCACCCCTATAATTGGTATAAGAATAGCATCATTCCTCGTTCTGCTCTTTTAAACCACACGTTCATAGGGCGCAATTCTTTTTACACCGGCACAGTTCGGTGCACTCCAGTCCTGTACTTATGCTTGGGCATATTCTTGAGTATAAGGGTGAAGCTTTACATCCACACTTAATGAGTTCTCTGCAGCATCTTTCAGCATCTGGTAGTGTTGTCCACAGTGGTTCCCAGTTGTTGTCATTATAAGTCTAACCAAAATATTCGGGTCCAAGAACTTTCTGTTCTCTTTGTAGACTTGTTATCAAGATGCTTTCTTGCTTAGTGTATGCTACAGTTTGTGTACTGAATGAGAGCTGCCTATGTTGGCCGAAAATTCTGCATCATTCGCACCTTTCTGGGGAAGAGTTCTCGTCGCAGGTTGTTGATACTCCCACGAAGGGTTGTATTGTCATAGAGAATACAGACAAATTCTTCTATGGATTTGAAGAGATGCAA
>JAODUJ010271717.1:0-10189 GCA_027564615.1 Psolus chitonoides
AAAAGTTTTTACAGTCGGATGTCCTTCCTGCCACTGCCCAACTCATTTATCCGGGCTTGTGACCGGCATCAAGTTGCGCTGGCATGCGCCCCTGATGGCTGGGGAATGTGGGTTGTACAAATCAATTTCCTTGCTCAAGACGTGGTCATCCGCAAAACCATAAAGGCCGATGTTATGTTCTGACGTCACAACTTCACCCAGCGTGCTAGCATATGCTGAAAATAATTGCGGACCAACCACGGAGCCTCGTGGAACAGAATAAACGACCGTACGAGGTTAGGAATATGTCTCGCCAACACGCACTCGGAATTGCCTTGGTCTAAGGTATGATTAGAATCAAGATTGCCAGAGATATCAAATCGATTAGTTAACAGTGCCAGCAAAACATCATGATCAACAGTATCGAATGATGCGCTTAGATCAATTGCGCAGATAGTAGTGACCCGTTTTTGTTCCATCGCCCAAAGAGGGTCGTTAAAACTATTTCACGAGAGCAGTTCTGCAACTATAGTTTTGTCGATATGCAGACTGATAATCTGGTAAAAGTTTATGTTTTTTGACATGATTATTATATCGATATAGTACCAATTTCTCGATCACTTTAGAATGACAAATTACTGATTGAACGATAGTTACTATATTGTAGTTCTATTCCTGGTTTCTTTAATAGGGGCTTCACAGTAGATAATTTTCACAATTCGGTAAAATCACCGTTTTGCATAGATTTGTTGGCGATTCCGGTGATTAGTGGAACAATTTCGTCTATGCATTTCTTCAACAACCACGTTGGTTGAGGATCTAAGTCACAATGCTTATTTTCCAAACTCAGTACGGCCCTCTTCACGTCATGGTCGTCTACAAGTTTGACAATAATTCCACCTGGTTATATGTTGGGGTGTATAGAGGCAGATCACCATTTACGAATCCCATCTGGTGACTCTTTTTCCTCAACTGTGTCACTACTATCCAGCAAATTAAGACGGATGACATAATACTCAACTACAAGACAAATGTATGAACTGGAAAAATCGCGGAGAACCATGAATGATAACGACACTTTCAGGATTGGCACTGACCAACTGCTGGATTCATTTGCGGCAGGAAGTATCCCAATGGACTACACGTCGAAAAAATACCAAAACATTAAAACAAAAAGGCTAAAAAACGAAACGCTGTTAGTGAATTAGCACCCCATGGAATCTAAAATGATTGTATCATCCAGAGAACAATTTCCACTAAGTTTCTGTTCTCCTACGAAGTAGCTCCATATCCATATCTCTGTTCAAATTAGTGGCTGACAACACTGAGGTGGGGACCTTTACTAACATTGACATACTGACAGGAACTCCTCACATTTCCTTCACAAGTTGTGATTAATAAGCATCTTTGAAACTGCAAATAAAGCATTGTCCAAACCTTTTATTTCCATGGGACATGGGTTAATTTTATGTATTACATTGCATGCTATATATTTAAAGCTTTTGTACACCTGTTTTGAAAAGTGCCCTGTGTTAAGGGTTCCCCTACATTTTCCTGAGGTTGACTCTTTATTATTCAGATTTTTCATGGCATGCTGGCACCTTGTTACGTTATTTGTTATTTTGTAGAGTTTTAGTGGTTTATGCGAGCCTATGTAATGACCCTGGAAATCCGTCATTCCGTCTGTCCGTCTGGCTTAAAATTGAAAACTTTAACATTCAGTCCATAAAATGTTAAAGTTTTTCCTATGCTCCTATATAGTCGAGGTATGGCTAGCAAGAGAACAGAAATGCACATACTATGTAAGAATTTCCAATTTGAACCAATTTCGGGTGAAAAAAAGTAGTTTTTGGCTCAAATTGAAAACTTTAACAAGGTTGAACTGTGCATGATGCAAAAATACATTTTAGTTTAAAAAGCACCCTCTATTAGGAATTCCTCACATATCCACAAGTTTAGACCCCTGAATTAGACATCTATGAAATCAACAGAAAGCAATCTTCCAGGAATTTTTCATGAAACATGAGCTTATTTCATGCATTATATCGTAAGCTATGTAGTGTAGACAATAGTGTTAGAGAAATCTGGCAACCATTTTGAGGGGCGCCCTCTAAAAAGAGTTCCTCACATTTCCCCCAATTTTTTTATCCATCATCTACAAAAGTATGAGCGAACACCTACAAGACTTTTTCACCTAGAATCGAGGGCGGGACCACCATTTCAGCCTCTGCTATAATGACAATTTGGTGGCCATCTTGGATTTGCGTATCTGAAAAATGCTCAAGGTTTCTCAACTGGCACCCATCAAATTAGGAATCAGCATGTAAAATTGGTCTGAAAATAGTTAAAAAACATTGTATATGTAACAACACAAGGTTATATGGTATAGCCTGTATTAATAGTTAGTTTACTTTCAGGTCAATAAGTAGTCATTTTACAGATTTTTTCATAATAATTATATTACGATAATATAAGCTCATGAACATTTTACAGACAATTGTTGACCTGTTTATTTAGTGAGAGGTTGACAGATAGATTTTTCCAGAATACTGTCGAAATGTTATGTTATTGACAGGTGGATAGTTCAACATTTCAGGATAACTGTTTCAAATGTTCACTTAATGAGAAGTGGATGACTCGACATCTTTCCAAAAATTGTTTTGTATGGTTGAAAGTTAAAAATAAAACCACATTTCTGTTTTAGCAAGAAAATTGTTGCATTGACGAGATATCATAAACTCAACATTTGTCTGTTTTTTGTTGACATCTTCACAGTGCAATTGTGTTTCAGATAATGTCAATATAATCCTTAAAAGATGTTGCTGTCTCAATGACACTATTAAGCCTCGTTACTCGTCCGTCGCTGATGTTTTTGGTAGAGACACATGAGATGAATAGCGGTAAAACCGAATTTACAATTGATACATATACAACATTTAAAAATATGTAAAAGTGATATTAGGTAGACCACGGCAACTGAATAATAGGAATATATAAAGAGGGAGATTTAATCAGGAATAAATTTAAAAGTGTCAGTTGAAGTGTTCCAAAGTTTCCCAGTTTCTCTGAGATTCCACTGTGTTTGGTAGCTGTTAATATTTGTTAGAGTATCTGCCCAGCACCCAAGAGGTTTGGGTTCGAATCTGGGCCGAGTCAGCTAGCCAGAGACTTAGTAAACAAAATAGCATATACTACCATCGTGCTCAGCGTAAGAGGTTGGATTAGGTAAAGTCAAATGTTGCCCTCAGGACATGGAATTATTGTGGTACCCCAGGGGTATTTAACGGCATGTGTAGACAATGAAATAAAAGAAGATTATGCTGTTAGAATACTAAATTTACTTATCAGATCTGTCTGATCAGATCAGGTCTGTCTGAGACTCTGACCTGATAGTGACTAAAACCCTATAAACTTTGAGATTTGTTTTTGTTTGAATCACCTGTAGAAATACCTAAAACGATTCATAATATCCAAGCAAATTTATCTTGTCTCTTGGAGGTTCTGCTGTTGACATACCAATAATATAAGTGGCGTATCAGTTAAGTCTGATAAAATATTGGCCACAGATGTACAGGAATAATTATAAGCCTTTAACCCATGGCTGGCATTAAGCAGGGGGAATTTGCGGGACAATGGCCGAGAGGAGGCTTAAGTACGTCCCTTTTGTTTGCAACAGCCTGGAGTCATCACGCCAAATGCGAGGCATCTACTGGCAGTGTTGAGCTAGTAGATGCCTCAAATTTTGAGCATCGGCACTTTTGAGCTATGTGTGGCCAGGGGAAGAGGTCGGGTCACATGCGACCCAGACATGGTCTGAAGAGTTATATCAATAATAATAATATTAAATATCTTCCGCACTTTAATTAGTTTGAAGTTACCACAAAGACTACATCAAATATTACTTTTAATGTTTTTGACCCCCAGAAATGCAATCATGTGACTCTGACACGTGCAGGAATGGAGGACGCTGTAAAAATGCTAATGATGGTTTCATCTGTTCTTGTCCTGGAGACTATACTGGTCCTATTTGTGAAACACGTAAATGATTGATGATGTTTTCTTTTGTGGCAAATTTGATGTATTAATCTTTCCAAGGTTTAGGTATCTACGGGTTCATGAAGCCAACTATATGGCTCACCGAGGAACCCTGTAGCTATGTGTGATCATAGATGAACACCATCGCAAGCTCCCCTACTTTTTTAAGATTGTTCAGTGTGTAACAAGGCAGGCAAGTAACTATTACAATCCCACCCTGCTCCCAGGATCGCCATTCAACCTCACCATCCGATGGACGTGAGTAGAAACAACCTGTCCATCACCACTGCAGGACAGCCATGCGGAACCAGTGAACCTAGTTTTCTCAAATGAATTGCCTGCTAATACAACGAAATCAACAACTGCAGTACAACTTTTTGACACAACCAAAACCATCCACATCTGCCGTACAGCTATATGACGAGCAAGCATCGAGCCACGAGTGGGATTTGAACACGGGTCTTTTTAGTACAAGCGGAACACTCGACCCACTTCACCACGCTACCACCTAAATTCAAATATTTGTACAATTGAATTTTGCCACAGGAACGCGAGGTCATTGGCTGTTGCATGCTGAGCAATTTCACAAAAGAATGTTTCGTTTTAATGCCATTTGCACTACTTGCAAAGGTCATTACACATTACAGGTATTTCAACAACGGACAATTTAACTACTTGTTCATTTGTAGTACTTAGAATTGAAGTAAAATCTCAAAGTTCTGCGAAATTACCCGCTGCCCCGCGAGTCCGGAAAAAGGTTTCATAATATAACAAACTGGCACACTAAATTTGAATGGTTATAGAGCATCAACAATATCATGACAGTAGGATTTTATCCCATCTTGATAGCATTTCTAGTTATCGAATCATATAAGCAATTTTAGTGAAGTAGGATAGTGTCATCACAATTATCTTGTACCAGTTACTAACCTTGCATGCACTAGCATTATTATTATTATTTTTTTTTAAATAGTATCTACGGGTTCAGGTAGCTCTACTGAAAGCTCATCTAGGAACCCGGGAGCCAAGTGTGATCATGGATGAACACCAGCGATAGCTCGCCTACCCTTGTCGAAGAGTGTTCAGAGAGTAACGAGGCAGGCGTGTAACTATAGTACAATCCCATCCTGTTCCCGGGACCGCCATTTTACGTCCCCATCCGACGGACGTGAGCGAAACTCTCGGCCTTTAGCCACTTCCCTAAATGCTGAGAGAGGTGGTAGCAACCTGTCCATCATCACTGCAGAACAGCCGTGCCGAACGTAACCAATGAACCTATTTTTCCCTTGCTTCTCCTATCACAACGAAATCAACAACTGCAGTACAGCAGCTGTCGGACTGAGCCAGAAACTGCGGAACCATCAACAACTGCAGAACAGCTTTTGACAAGCCAGGCCAGGGATTGAACCCGGGACTCTGCGATGAAAATGCTCACTCCTAACACTACACCACGCTACCACCATTACTTGGGTGTCCAAAGTCATAGGATGGAGCACAGGCCAAATGTACCAACAAGCATATAAATTTGTCTCAAAACCACAAATGTACCGACAAAACCAGTTTTTGATTCCTTGCAAAGGGAATCTATGTGGTCACGCAGCGCATGTGTGTGTTTGTGCATGTGTGTGCATGTCTGTGACGCCGTCTCATAATCACGTTATTTGAAGAAAGCCAACTTCCACAAATTTCATATTTGGCATGTAGCTTTCCCACACAGAGTACATGGACCCTATTGTTTTAGTGCAGCTCCAAGGTCATTAGAGGTCAAACACTGAAAACCTTGTAATCGCGATATCTGAAGAACGCCAACCCTCACAACTGTCATATTTGGCATGTAACTGTCCCACACTGAGTACATGAACCTTATTAGTTTTCCTGCATCTCCAAGGTCATTTGAGGTTATTAGAGGTAAAACACTGAAAACCTTGTAATCGCGATATCTGAAGAACTTCAACCCTCACAAATTTCATATTTGGCATGTAGCTTCCCCACACACAGTACATGAACCCCAGATTGTTTTTCGTGCAGCTCCAAGGTCATTTGAGGTCATCAGAGGTAAAACACTGACAACTTTATAATCGCGATATCTAAAGAACGCCCACCCTAATAATCCTAATATTTGGCATGTAGCTTCCCCACACAGAGTCTATGAACCTTATTGTTTTTCATGCAGCGCCAATGTCATCTTAGGTCATTGGTCGTCAAACATTAAGAACCTTGTAATTGCAATATATGAAGAATGCTAGCCCTCACACATTTCATAGTTGACATGCAGCTTCCACACACAGAGTACGTGAACTGTATTGTTTTTGTGCAGCTCCAAGGTCATTGAGATCTTTAGAGGTCAGACACTGAAAACCTTGTAATTGCTATATCTGCAGAATGCGTAACTTCACAAACTTAATATTCGGCATGTAGCTTCCCCACACTGAGCACATAAACCTTTTCGTTTTTAGTGCAGTTTCAAGGTCATTTCAGGTCGGTAGTGGTCAGATGTTGAAAACATTGTCAATCGTGATATCTGAAGAATGCAAATTTTCATAAATGTCATATTTGGCATGTGGATCCCCACCCTGTGTACATGAAACCTATTGATTTTGGGTGTAGTTCCAATGTCATTTGAGGTCAGTGGTGGTGGCACCAGGGGGTCTGAGTACCCTGTCAGCAGGGCCGGGCAAGCAATACCATACACGCTATATCATATATCCCCTAACTTTTTCTTTCCAACGTAATCGTTGATTCTTCCCAGATAGAGTGCCAGTATTTCCCAACCAACCCACTCCCTTTCCCTTCCCCCTCCCACTCGCTCTCCCTCCCCACTGGCCTCACCAATGCCACATAGAGTAAAAGAAGCATATTGTTTTCGATGCAATTCAGTTGTCATTTCATTTATTAACAGAATAAATATGACGGAATTAGAACGCACTTCCAAAGCTGGAATTGGAACACACAGCTCTGTATCTTCATTCAAGCCCATCACCATATCGGCAGCAATTTCAAGAATAATTCACTCTAGGTTGTAATTTTTTGAATTCTAGATATTCAAATATTAAATAAGACAGCCAGCTGGCTATTAACCAGACTTACAGTAACACTTTTAGCTAACATTACTATTATATCACTCTCCTGGCCTGATTACCTATACATGTCCACAGTGTTGAGTAAACACAAGGGATGTCAGCATTTGATCCCCGAATAAATAAACCAATGGCCCTGTGAGTATGGTGTTATACAATGATGTAGGGTTTAACCATGGAGGTGTGTGTAAATACACAGATAGTTAATGATCACTGCAGGAAGAGCATTATGAATGGACAGTTTAACCTGTGGCGTGCTAGATTGATTCACTTGGTAGGCACGTCTTCACTAGTTCATGCAGAGCTCAAAACTGGTGTAGCTGCCCCGTTCCTCGAGCATGTGCCCGAGGCAACGGAGCGAGACAGCTGTTACGTAGCTGCTGCAATTTACACACAAAGGCACTCTAGGTCCCCTCCATTGTTCCTGACGAGTATATCCGTTCGATGCACTGAGAGGGTTAACCATATGCAACACAATATATTTGTCAATATATTTGCAGGGATCTTCGCCCCAGCTAGGACAGGGGACCGCCCACATGGATAGGTGTAACAGCAGTGTTGCCATTCATATTTCCTCGAAGATCCTGGCCCCAGCGGTAGCACAGAGTTATCAGCATCGCCTAGTCGGTATGTATTTGACCCGTTGCGTGCTAGATTGATCCACTTGGTAGGCACGTCTTCACTAGTTCACTCAGAGCACGAAACTGACGTAGCTGCCCTGTTCCTCAAGCATGTGCCCGAGGCACCGGAGCATGACAGCGGTCATGTAGCTGCTGGAATTACCACACAAAGGCACTCTCCATTGTCCCCGACGAGTATATGTTAAAATACAAAACTGGGTTAACAGTGTGACATCCATGAGAAAAATTGAAGAATGCCAAAGCACACTTTTGAATATCATATTATTTTCCTAAAGAAGCATAGAACTGAACTATGGAAGTTTAAAGATAAAAATGTTTTGGGAAGTACAAAATTTAGGCTAATTATTACAAATGTACGTTACTCGGTGTCCTGCAGTTGTCTACACATTCTTGGCACCTGTTGGCCCTAGGCAAGATCAGAATATGAATTTAGGATAATCCAATGATCTCTGATGATGAGCAAACAGGTACATGTTTATTTTAACAGCTTCCACTGAGAAATAATAGCAATAATATCCTAGGACATCATAACGTACGTTAACAACATACCCAAAAATGAAGAAATGAAACTAGGTCACTAGCACAATCAGAAATTTATTCAGATATTCACATTCTATCTATTATAATTTAGGTAGTGAGGTGCATCCAACATAGCAATAATCAGTCGTCCCATTCTTTTTCAATAATCAAACTGCATTTTGTTAACGTACGTTATGAAGACACCAATGAAGACACCATAACATACGTCAACAATAAACATCTTAATGTCCAAAATTTGTACTTACTTTGAAGTGTAAAAAATAACAATGTACCTTGTGTATGAAACACGCCAATAGAATCAGGATGGGTGAGTTTTCCATGCGATTTTCAGTGGTCGACTTAGTGGTAGTTAACGTACGTTACTTAGTCCAACATGAGGACACCACACATTGATTGGTACCCATATCATGAAACTTTGGAGATATCAGGAATCCACGCAGTTCACCATCACTACCAATTGGGTCTCGATAGGAGTATGTAATATTAATGTTTCCAGATATCAATTAGCGTTGAAACGGCCACTGTTTTACGTACATTATGTAGTGGACACCAAACAGACTACAGTGTTTTGGAAACATTTCACCATACCATTCTGGTTGAAACAAACTTCTAAGTTGCCATAAATAGGTCTTGGAGGTTACACCATGTTTCATTGTTATATTATGCCACTATAATAAAGAGTTATTTACAACTGAAAATGTACATTATGCAGAAGGACACTGAGAGTAACTTACGCTAACAAAACTAATTTTGTAATAACTATTGAGCATACATTTTCATCAGTTGTGTTCAGGGGCAGGATTTGCTCTGCAAAAATATTATGGAGTGCCTAGCTAGATGTGATTTGGTGCCATATTCACAGGTATAGCCTATAGGCCCACCGTTGATATAATGAAAGGCTTGATGGCTGGCGACTAAACGAAACAGGGCCATCAATTTCTTCTTTATATTGAAGATGGGTGTTCATGATTTTTTCAAATGCTTTGCGCACCATCAAGGGTAGGCATACAGGGGCAGTGATGCTCCAGTTGGAGTCCAGGGGCTTAGCCCCTGAAGTATTTGGTGCATTCTAGTGGTCTCATATCGCCTATTTTCAACCCATATGACCATTGTATAAACCTACTCTTGGAACATACATCCCCAAGAAGAAGAACAAAGACATGTACAACATTTTGCATGAAATACCACTTTCCTCGCCCCCAAAAACCCATATTATGTCCTATCACTTTTTTAGACAACTATCATATTTTTAGGTCTGGCATGATTCTGTGGAACACTGCTGTGCTGGAAGATATGAAGTATGATGTGATTGAGTTGTTGTGGCATGTTGATGTTATGAATGATCTATGGAATTTGATCATGTGACTAATCTTGGCCAAGGACAATGAAAGATTGCTTAAAAGTTAGAACCATTGCTGTCCGAGTGACAGTCGGAACATGGCCCTGGAGAAGTTAATATGATTTGTGAAATAATATAAAAGAAAGTATGCCTAGTAGCTACAGCTGTTTTAAACTTTTATTTGGTTATCAATTAGATCACTGATTAGGAATAATTCATCTGAATTCACTGATGAAGTTACTGATGAAGACTGTTTGGAACCCATAGAAATACTACTATTCTAACTGTCTAATAGTTTTGGAACCAACTGGAGTTTATACAGGTTTTCTGTGGGCTAATTTGTATTATCGGCAAATTATCGGTATCGGCCGATAATGTGTTTGGGAATATTGGTTATCGGCCAAAACCTATATCCACTCAAAACTACATGGTAGCGCTATACAGTAAGGTTATACTGTGTGATCTTAAATTCAAGAGAATGCCTGAGTGTGACATTAACGGTGCTTGCCCAGGTTGTAGTAGGCTGAAAAATTGATGGTAAACTTGGGTTCATAGTGGTGGTGCTATGAGAGGAGTAG
>JAODUJ010271828.1:0-15631 GCA_027564615.1 Psolus chitonoides
ATGATTTGGTGATGTCTTTAGTCACCCTTTGCGAGATGGACGTCAGTCTATTGCAGAGTATCTAAAGAAGAAGAAGGTGTAATATGCACATTGCGTGGAACACAAAGAACAAGTCAAGCTGCCATGTTTTGTACTCTTGAATCTTGGCGATTTTACTATCGGGAAGGCCAAACAACAATGAATTACAAGCATCCGACCGAGATGTAACGAAAGCATGAACCAGCATCCTCTCATTTGTTACCCCCTCCCCTTATTATCTGCCTCCCCTTCCCCCTTGACATTTTCCAATGGCTTTGAATGTTCTAACTTTCCTATGACCATATCTTCAGTTTATTCATTAAATTGTACATACATCAACAGTTACTGGATTGGAAAACACCTTGAAGTCTTTATTCTAAAACATGTAGTCATGCTATTGTGAGGCTGTCCAAAAATCTGCAATCCCAGTCAGCTCAGTTGATGTAATAATTAGGCACCTCAACCAATACCCAATATGCCTCTTGGGACTGTTGCTTTTTGTGATAAGGATATCATAGAAGTTGCCAAAACCATGTCCATGAATGAATTACTTCATGTTACTGAATTCAAGGAAAGACTTTATAGATATTTGTAAGGAACATGATCTGAATGTAATTACTGGTCGTGTTCAAAATAATTAAATCACTCCTGCAGTTGATAAACATTCTACAGCCACAATCCTTTCCTAGCCAACAGTTTTGGCCATAGCTAGGTTCCTAATTAATTTGTTTGTGGGCGAACATATTTTTGATTGGATCTGGCAGGCCAAAGAGAATCAAACATTTAACAAATGAGCCCCACCAAGGAAAGCTTTAAAAATATTAAGTTGCTCGCACCTGGAGGGATCAACTGAACTACATCTAAATTCATGCAAACCCATGGTCATTGATATGGGTGGGGGCATGGGGGACATGTTCCTCTCACTTTTTGAGAGTGCTCCAGTTTACATTAGTTCATACCAGCATGCTCCAAACATTTTGTTACAAATTCATAAACCCTTGTAAGTCATTTGCAATTGCATGGTCCATTGTTTGAATTGAAACGTGCACGCTCACTTTAATACACTAATTGTTCATGTGTTTTATGCTAATGCTATGCTTACTTTGTTATTCTCGTTGTTGCGCCAAGTTCATGAATATGCTGCTATCGACTTGTAAATACAGTGCACATCAGATTTGAGCATGCATGGGGATGGAATTGTTAGCGCATAAACTAAGAATGAAATGCACGATTGAAGTGGGTTTCACAGTCTTCAATGTCATAAACATCCCTAATTGTGATGTCACCTGTAACTGAGAATTACTACACACCAATTATAAAGAAATACATAAGTGTCTTGTGTGGGAAATGTCATAGTTTGTAACAAATGGTAGCCCCTTGCTCTGAGCTTCAAATATGCATAACTTGGCAAGGAAACAGTATTTTGTAGATGCATTTTTTGGAAGTTGTTTATCATACACCTCTGCTTTATATTCCATGAGGTTATTTTCAGGGTTTCCTTCTTCAATGATGATTGTCTTGGTAATGTTAACTAAAAACTAAACATTGTTTCCTGTCGTTACCTGCAAGTATAAAGTTTGCATTTAGGATTATGCTTTTAATAGAGTATCTCTCCCCAGCAATGTCACATTTCATGCCAAACATCCTGAAGACTACAGAAATGGGTCAAGAGATTACCTTCAAGCACAAAAATATCCACACACATCACTTAGTACATTATGACCTACACTTGTCATCAGTCTGCCGACCAAGTGTTACCGGTTGCTTAGGGCTTCCCACACTAGTGAATGGCTTGAACATCGTTGGAGGACATCCAGCCAGACATACACTGCAGTAGGTGATCACTATGCCTTCAGGGGGTATATTTGGAATGAGCTAGGCCTTTGCAATCAATTGCATAATCTTTTATACATTAGGTCAATGATTCACAGCATAGTACAAGCAAAGTAGTCATGATAGGTAGATAAATTGCACAGTATATCAGGTGCAGGTTCACTCCTATAACTAGGTGGGTGTTTTTTCAAAGGAGGCCGATCTAGCCTAGGGACATAGTTAGGGTTTCAGTGGCCCTCATTCAAAGAGGGCTGAGCCCTTCACTCTTAATTCACATAATATTTCAACAAATTGGTGTGTCAAATGCGGGTAAATTCGTGGAGAAGGATAAACCTGAAACTTTGATTCTTCATGCAAAATATTTTGACCCCCCCCCAAACTCTCACTATAGTGTGTACATTTCAAGCTGGTTGATTTTGACATACTATGCAGTATGTCACTTCATTGTGTCTTCTGAGAGACCTCCACAGGAGCTGCCACAATACAGCTGCATCACCGTATTACAAGTTATCCACACAGGTTTCCATTAGAGAGAATCGATCAAGATAATCTGTCATAAAGAGCTACCTGGCACTCAACAAACATCAATCCTTGGATTTTGTGATTTGAGCTTTAACACTACATTGCATGGAGGTTATTATGCAGATCCATCACTTCATATTCTTTTCATTTTTATCTGCAGGACATCCATCTTGCCAAGAGGTTCTATGACATGGCTGCGGAGACATCACCAGATGCCTATATCCCTGTCACGTTTGCTCTGGCCAAGCTGGGGGTTTTCTTTGCATGGGAATATGCTCAAGAAGTAAGTATGGTCATTGTGTGGAATTAACACTACTGTGATATAACACGATATCGTTTGACACGTCAAACCAGTTGTGGGAATATGCTTAAGAAGTGAGTATTGTCTTTATGTGGTATTAACACTGCTATGATATAACATGATACAGTGTGACATGACAAACCAGGTTGTGGGAATGTGCTCAAGAAGTGAGTATTGTCATTATGTGGTATTAACACTACTGTGATATAACACGATATAGTGTGACATGACAAACCAGGTTGTGGGAATATGCTCAAGAAGTGAGTATTGTCATTATGTGGTTTTAAAACTACTGTGATATAACACAATACAGTGCGACATGACAAACCAGGTTGTGGGAACATGGTCAAGAAGTAAGTATTGTCATTATGTGGTATTAACACTACTGTGATATAATACGATACAGTGTGACATGACAAACAAGGTTGTGGGAATATGCTCAAGAAGTGAGTATTGTCATTATTTGGTATTAACACTACTGTGATATAACACGATACAGTGTGACATGACAAACCAGGTTGTGGGAATATGCTCAAGAAGTGAGTATTTTCATTATGTGGTATTAACACTACTGTGATATAACACGGTACAGTGTGACATGACAAACCAGGTTGTGGGAATATGCTCAAGAAGTGAGTATTGTCATTATTTGGTATTAACACGACTGTGATATAACACGATACAGTGTGACATGACAAACCAGGTTGTGGGAATATGCTCAGGAAGTAAGTATCAGCATTATGTAGTATTAACACCACTGTGATATAACGTGGTACAGTGTGACATGACACAACCAGGTTTTGGGAATATGCTCAGGAAGTAAATATCAGCATTATGTGGTAATAACACTACTGTGATATAACGTAATACAATGTGACACGACAAACCAGGTTGTAGGAATATGCTCAAGATGTATCAGAATTATGTGGTATTAACCCCACTGTGATAACACGATACAATGTGGCACGAGGACCAGGTGAACCAGGGCTGGTAATAATGGGCAATGTGAGTTCCCTCTTGTGGGAAATCTTGTCATTTGCAAGGAAATCATTCCGTCTCATGGGAAAGCTGCAGGCCTACAAAGAAAGAGTTCACTCAGTCATTTGTCTTCAAAAGCTTCAAAATATATGTGCCAGACTTATTTACTTCCAGCCAAAATATGCACACATCCCCCATCTCTTACATGAATTCCATTGGCTGCCTATCAGAGAGCGAATATAATTCAAAACGCTTTAGTAGGTTTATAAGGCTCTAGCTGGACTTTGTCCACAATATATTGCTGACCGTTTAGTGGTAAAGACATCTCGTCCTGGTTCTGTTAGAACCCACTTCTGCCATGGTTTCAATCTCGTGGTACCGGAGTCGAAGAGGATTGCTGGGAACAGCCTTTTCTGTGGCAGCTCCTAAATTGTGGAATATTCTCCCATTGGTATCCGTAGTGCACCTACTGTTGAAAGATTTAAAACTCTCTTGAAAACTTTTTATTTACATAACTGTCTTTTTCATCTCATTTCACCTGTCGTGGTCTCTTGCGCTTTGCATCCTCTGGAAAAGGTGCATTATAAATACTTGCTATTATTATTATTTGCTGGGCAATTACACTTTTCCAGTGCTGCAACATGACAAAGTTAACTAGTGTTATTCTGTATGTTCCTATTGCATGCGATAAGTTGAGAAAAGGTTAACCGTGTCGCACAACATTTTATCGCATTGTGATATAAATTTTTGTCCAATCAATATTGTGGTGGAGCCTGTCATACATGCCTATCATATGACTGCATGGTAACATTTCAAGAAAGAAAAGTGTGTTTTGTATACAGAGGTGTGGTAAATTTGTCTCAAGCAATGTGAATGCATGTGATAGGTTCATCACAGTGTGTTGTATCATCACATATCACAGCAGCATGAATGGCACATTAGTTCTGACAACACTTTGCATGACCTGACTTCTAAGTTTGCACAAAGCATAACACCCATTCAATAGACCGAATGGCAATTTTACAACTTCTATTCCTAAAAATGGGTCTTGCTTTGGTTTCATCAAATTGAATTTCCGTTTTGGGTAATAGTAGTTATTGTCTTGGAAGTTAAGGGTTTTAGGGATTGATCGTTTTACCAGAAGTGCAAAATTTGATGCATGAAATGGCCATACTATATTGAGTCAACGTTAAAATGAGCATTGTTTTCAAAGGTCTGGGATGGGCGTCCCTGTTAATATGACTGATAGTGATGCGCCCATTCAGCATACATTTGTACGTACGTTGTTGCACAATGGGTCATTTCAGCAGGACTTTTCCCGGGCACTATAACAATGTTAATTAACCATTCTCTAGACCAGTCAGTTGTTGCATGAAAAAACGTTTATTACATTTATTACACAAATGAAAAATGATCAGATCGTATTAGGCATTCAGGTGTGATTCTTCCCCCCCCCTTCCCTGGCCACGCTGAGCTCGGAACTGCAAGTATAACGCCTGTGAATTTTGAGCAGGGTGATGCTGGGGCGTTACGCTGCCGGTGGGTGGCCAACAACAGGGTTTAGCTTAAGCTGCATTTCAGTCATTGTTAAAGGGTTAATAGTGAGTTAACATATTATGCATTCTTGTGCAAAATGTTCTACAGAATTCATGCAGCTATTTTGATGATTTTTTATTCCCTACATGTGTGTTCCCTACATCATCCCTATTGTTTTTGGGAGAGGTCAACAGAGTTCAAACTCTGAAAACCTTGTGAAACACGCTAAGTCAACCAT
Source organism: Psolus chitonoides (assembly GCA_027564615.1). Lineage (NCBI taxonomy): Eukaryota > Metazoa > Echinodermata > Holothuroidea > Dendrochirotida > Psolidae > Psolus > Psolus chitonoides. The sequence continues at coordinate 5,427 of JAODUJ010271828.1, forward strand.
GCCTGGTCCGATCAAGTTCAGATTTAGTGTGTAGCTTCCTCACGATGAGTACAAGAACCTTATTGATTTTGGTGGAGGTCTGATTTCATTTTTGATCAATAATATAATTTTTGTGAAATTTAGGTATTTTTGGTACATTTTGCTTGTAAACACGCTAAGTCGGCCATGCCTGGTTGGATCAAGTTCATACTTGGTATGTATATTCCCCACAATGAGCACATGATCCCTATTGTTTTTGGGAGAGTTCAGAGGTCATCTTGAGGTAAACAGAGGTCAAACCCTGAAAATCTTGTAAACACGTTAAGTTGACCATGCCTGGTCCGATCAAGTTCAAGTTTGGTGTGTAGCTTACTCATGATGAGTACAAGAACCCTATTGATTTTGGTGGACGTCCGAGTTCATTTTTGGTCGAAAATGGAAATTTTGTGAAATTTAGGTATTTCTGGTATGTATATTCCCCATAATGAGTACATGATCCCTATTGTTTTTGTGAGAGGTCAACAGAGGTCATACTCTGAAAACCTTGTAAACACACTAAGTCAACCATGCCAGATCAAATTCAAATTTGGTGTGTATGTTTCTCATAATGAACAGGGACCATAATGATTTCAGTGGAAGCCAGAGGGTAAGCTGAGGTCAGCAAAGGTTGGACACTCAATGCCTAGTGATTTTCATACCAGGCCTTCGGTCATTTCACAATAAAGGAATCACTAATCCTTTTGGATTTCTGGTTTATATGTATGTTCCTACTGTACATTACAGCTAGGGAACAAAAGCAAGGTTAATTCCAAAGGGTTTAAAATTCTCAGCAAAGTATGTTTTGTAAAATTCCTCTAAAAAATTATTGAACCCATAAAACCTGATATATTTGCATTTCAAATTTAGTTGCAGCTGTTTTGCTTCACTTTGGTGTTGATTGTCCCTTTTATCTAACCCTGGATTCCATGCCCTTATAATAGGATGACAGTGTCACTTGATCTTACAACAGCCTATCAAATATTTTGAAAACTATAATGTTATTTCTAATGCATGAATGCTAAAACATAAATAATTCTTGATTATAATAATGTCCAGACCAGAACTCTATCCAATGTACGGATTTGATTCATTTACATTTTGCAAGCTTTTGGCAATAGTGTATTTAATTGGAGTGAAACCAAAAGTTTTCGGTCTCTGTGAGTGTAATCTGATCCTTGGTTATCTCGTCCAATCTCCTAAAAATAGGAAAGAAATGTCCTTGCATTCAAGTTCCTAGGGGTATATGAGCTGCTGAGAGTGAAGTGTGGAGATTGTTATATCTAACTTTGGGGGTAATCTTTTAGAAGTAATAAAATCCAGGTTCATATTTCTTTTTTGAACAAAATGAAGAGAGTTTAGTGTACTTTATGAAAGACAATACAGATACAATGATTGGAAGAGTGTCATGAATAATTGTTACAGAACATTTCTTTATAAGGTTGCTGAAATCATTGCAATTATAAATGCTTGCATTGAAAGTAATTCAAACTGACATCAGCAATATTGTACATTAACTTCATATAATGATGAAAGTACCAACTTTCTCAATTAAAGCTCATTATTGCTCGCTGACCGAAAGAGTTGGTCCAGTAGGAATGGATAGACTGGAGTGAACTTTAGGACTATATGCAGTAACTAACAATTCTGTCTTCACCTGAAATGTATAATTCCCATGTTGTGCAGAACGAGGTCGAGTGAACTTTGGTACTATGCACAGTAACCAACAATGCTGTCTTCACCTGACATGTAGAATTCCCATGTTGTGCAGAATGAGGACCCCATGAGTGAACTTTATTACTATTCACAGTAACCAACAATACCGTCTCAAACTGACATGTAGAATTCCCATGTTGTGCAGAATGAGTACCTCATGAGTAAACTTTAGTACTATGCACAGTAACCAACAATGCCGTCTCCACCTGGGATGTAGAATTCACATTTTGTGCAGAATGAGGACCTCATGAGTGAACTTTAGTACTATGCACAGCAACCAACAATGCCGTCCTCACCTGGCATGTAGAATTCCCATGTTGTGCAGAATGAGTACCTCATGAGTGAACTTTAGTACTATGCAAAGTAACCAACAATGCTGTCTTCACCTGGGATATAGAATTCACATGTTGTGCAGAATGAGGCCCTTGTGAGTGAACTTTAGCACAGTAACCAACAATGTTGTCTTCACCTAACATTTCAAATTCCCATGATGTGCAGAATGAGGACCTCATGAGGAAAATTGTCTGTTATAAACTTTGGTCCAAATCTACCAAGGGGATTTGTAGAGGGATTAGTGTAGTCTCCATAGGACTAGTACTATGAAGTATACACAGGTATTAGTTCTGGTGTGGGATTAGTGTGTCAAGTCAAACGGCAGTATTAAAACAATATTCAGTGTGAAACATTCAACCAGAACTCATTAAAATGTTCAAAAGACAGGTGGATGAGTCACAACTCTAAGGTAATGTAAACATATAATTTTTAAAGTATGCACATTTGGGGGAAAACTCGGTAATTGGTGCATTTGATATGGTCTTACTGTCTTTCTGTGCAATAAACCATCTACTACATCAAAGCCCTGAGTTGAAATTGTTAAATTAGTCAGTTTAGTTTCAATTCAGCCTCAGGTATCAACTCTCAAAACATATAACCTATCAAAAGCAGGTTTTGAATCAAATAGGGCCAAGAAATGGAGAACAAATGTTGTTGTGATTGTGTACAAGTTTTTGGTTTAACATTCCCCAAGGGTGGTGGTACAATCCTCCACTTTCACTTTGAGAAAAGGTTTCGTCTGTGCATTTTTCCTTCTTTGCAACCCCCCCCCCCTCTCCCCACACTCTCAACTCAATACCCTGGGTATGCTAGTGGGTCAAAAGTCATCCAGGGTCAACAGTGGTAAATACCATAACTTGATGAGACAAACTTTCATTGTGTTCATGTGTGAGTACATATATACGGTCCTTTCTGTTTTTGGTGAATGTCAACAGTTATCCGAAGTCAACAGAGGTCAAATATTAAAAATGTGCACTGTGGGTATCAGGCATGAGAATTTTCCTTGTTTCCGCGTTTTCACCCCCTCATTTTTCTGTTGCTGCTCTATATTTTTCCCATTTTCTTTGTCACGCCTGAACTATGTTCAGGGAGAGATTTAGCGGTCACAATGGCGTGTGTCTGTCCGTCTGTGCACTTTGCTTGTGAACAGCATATCTCCTGAACCGCATGAGCTATGGTAACATAAGTTGGCAGGGAGTAGGAAAGGCATGAGTTCTCGAATTCATCAGATTTTCAGCACAAAATATGTTACCTAATTAGGGTAATTAGCAGAATTTGCATATTGAGCTCATTGCTTGTGAACAGCATATCTTCTGAGCTATAGGTACTATGATAATGGAATTTGGTAGAGAGTAGGAATGGCACGAGTTCTCGAACTGAAATCATTAGATTTTCAATACAAAATATGATACTTTTACTGTAATTGGGTTAATTAGCAGAAATGGCATATTGAGCCCATTAAGCTTGTGAACAGCATATCGTCTGAACCATAGGTACTATGATGATGACATTTGGTAGCTAGTATGAAGGGCAGGAGTTCTCAAATTTATTAGATTTCCACCACAAAATATGTTACTCAGGGTGATTAACAGAATTTGCACATTGAGCTCATTGAGCTTGTGAACAGCATATATTCTGAACCATAAGTACTATGGTAATGATATTTAGTGGAGAGTAAGAAGGGCACAAGTTCTTGAATTGAGTAGATTTTCAGCACAAAATATTTAACTTAATTGGGGTTATTAGCAGAATTTGCATATTGAGCTCATTAGGCTTGTGTACAGCATATCGTCTGAGCCATAGGTACTAGGAGGATGAAATTTGGTACATAAGTAAACATTTATTGGTGAACATTTTGAAGGTCATTTGGAGTAGTCATCAGGGCTCATTTTAGGAGGTTAAATTACTAAACATTGTTGGATTTACATTAAACCTAGTACATATAGTAAACATGTAGTGTTGACAATTTGAAGGTCATTTTGAGGTCATTTGGGGTCACATTATTAAAAACTGATGGATTTAGGTGAAACTTGATACATATAGTGAACATTTGATGCTTAAAATTTTGAAGGTCATCAGGGGTCATTTGAAGGCAAATTACTCAACATTGTTGGATTCACATCAAACTTGGTACATATAGTAAACATTTAGTGGTGAACATTTTGGAGGGCATTCGGAGGTCATCATGGGTAAAATGATCAAACATTGTTGGATTTACATGAAACTTGGTACATATAGTAATCATTTAGTTGGGAAATTTTTTAAGATGACCAATTTATAGCATTTCCACGATCAAAGCGAAGAACCACTGTAAGGTAACCAGGCGAGAGTAGAGGTTTGAGAACCTGTTTTTTTATTTTTCTATGTTAGCCATGATAATGTCAGCAATACTGTTTAACTCTCTCACACATAGGCCTTATAAACCAGTAAAATACTTTAATAACAGACTTGCCTTGTTTCGAGGAGCCTGCAATGACACAAGTCCGACATCAATGGATCTCCTGTGCATTTTTCCACATGTATGCTATTCATATGAAGTACATTCATGCAATGAATCCTGGAATGATTCCTGTTATTTTTGTTATATTTTCCAGAATGCAGATGCTTGGAGGGATGTTCCTATGATGATAGAGGGCTACATGGGTGAATACTGGGACATGTACATCATTACAACACTGCTGGGTATCAACATCATGCTGGGAGTGTACATCCTAGCTAGACGCAATTACATCTGAACAACCCCAGAAATGGCCTAATAATCCTAAATGTGATCAAGAACCTGCCTGATTCGAATTGTACTTTGAAAATACAAACTTTGTTTTGACATTTTAAAAGTACAAACTTTTGAAATTGTACATTTTAAAAGTACAAACTTTTGAAATTGTAACAGTATTTAAATACCTGGATAAATCCCCCAATTTGTTTGGTTGGAGTTGGCAGTGCTATCAAGGAATACAGTTATTTGGACAGTTTTGGTGACAGGGCATGTAGGGTAAACTTGTTATTTAGTTCATTTCAGAAGTGGTTCTGTTTAACTATTAAAAAATGTACATGTGATATGAATACATTATACTGAAATTCCTTGATGAACCACCTCAAGGAATAAGTAGGCTATAGGCCTAATCTTTGCTTGGGGTATTTGGAATGATAATCAATTTAATTCTAGTGATTGCTTGGTGTCTAGAGAGAGCAGTGTGGCTCTGGGACTCAAAAGGGCTGGCCACCTCTGGTCTAGAGCTTTGGAAGCATTCATTAACAATGAATTAACAATGCAGCGTGGTGGCCTAACGGTTGAGACTCTGGTCTCGTGATCCAAGGATCGTGGGTTCGTGTCCCAGCCACGTTATGTTCTTAGGCAAGGCACTTTATCTCGATTGCCTCTCTCCACCCAGGTGCTAAATGGGTAACAGCATACTTGTATGTTGGGAATGTAAACAGACTCGTTGTATGGGAGGAGTGACGAACCCCCTACAACAGATTGCAGTCGGGGCCCAAACGCTAAGGGAAGAGAGATGGGCACTCCGACCGAGGTCAAACATTTACCTTCTTTTTTTTAACAATGCAGAATACAAGATCAGGGGTTCTTAACAAGCCATTCAATCCGGCCTGCAGAAAATGTGATAACCCAAAAATTGAGGGTTGAAAAAGATTTCTTGACATCAACATCGATCTCATTGTTATTGGAGACATTTTAAACTTTTTTAATGGAGCCATAAACTAACTTTCCTGTCAGGCTCTGGAGAGTGGCAATCTAGGGGTGTCATTTTTCGATTTTTTCCTCACCTGTGGCTCGGGTGATAGTTGATCCTAGATAAAGCTTCTCCAGACAAACAATGTGGCCCACTAAATAAATTTAGAACCTCTGATCTAGATGAATGCAAACTTCTCAAATGTTTTGATGTTTACAACTCCTGGCTCAGGAGAAGCATACCTTGTTGGGAATGAACCTTGTAAGGTGGTGAGGTAGTTTTTAGGGAGTAAATATTTGGGTTTTCGTTTCAAGTTTATTTTAAAGTAGTGTCTTTTTATTTGTGTTTTGGATTATAAAGGGCGTATGTAAAACCAAATATTTAGGAAACCTAATGGCAAAATCTGGTGGTTATTATTTATTATGATTTTGAATGTTGATTTTAATTTATACTAAACTAAATAAATCTACCACATAAGTTGATTCGGTGTGTTATGTTAACACTCCATGATGCAGTGAAAAAAAGCTTCCAAAATGAATTCCTAGGTTAGTTTAAGCTTGTGGTATAGTGTTTCAAGCACAGGAGCATTGAGGGTAGGAATAAAATGTGAGGATGCAACAAACAGGTGAACAATATAATTTTGGGAGGGAGGAGGGGGGGGGGGTAATATATATCAACCGTGGATATCATTTTATACAAATTTTACAATCTGATTGTTGACTTTGGTTACAAAATTCATATGACCCAAAAGGAGGTTTGCCCTTAAGCTTCGGTCCTAGATGTACATAGACTAAATAACGTAATTTGTATGTTTAGCAATATATAAAATGGCGTAACTCTAGTGCTGTACGATTTTCTGTATAAAAAGAGCAATAATAATGTAGCACCAGTATATAGTTTAAGTTTAAGCTTGTTTATGAATTAATCTGTGTCTTGACCCAGTACAGTAGTTTTAGCATCAGAGCAGAGACTGATCATAACAAGAATAATTATTCAATCTTGCCTAACATGGTAACATGGTATTGTGGATTGAGTGACCAGTTTTCACTACAGAGGCCCTTGGAATCCTGTCTGTGTCTTGGATACATGATTGTTAAAGATATCTGGAGTTGTCCGACATGGATGGGTCTTACAGTTTCTGGTGTTCTGACTCTTGGTCATGACAAGATTAATTATTAAATCTTGCCTAATGACAGGGTAACATGCTATAGTGGATTGATTGACTGGTCTGCACTACTGAGGAAAAACTGTCTGTGTCTTGGATACATGATTGGTAAAGATATCTGTAGTTGTCTCACATGGATGGGTCTTACAGGTTCTGGTTTTCGGACTCTTGGTCATGACAAGATCAGTTATTAAATCTTGCAAAATGACAGGGTAACATGCTATAGTGGATTGAGTGACTAGTCTGTGCTACTGAGGCCCTTGAAATCCTGTCTGTGTCTTGGATACATGATTGTTAGAGATACCTGTAGTTATCTCACATGGATGGGTCTTACAGTTTATGCATCAGATCAGAGACTGGTCATAACAAGATTATTTATGTAACATTGCCTAATGCAGGGTAACATGGTATAGTGGATTGAGGGACTAGTCTGTACTACAGAGGTCCTTGAAATCCTTTCTGTGTCTTGGATTGTCAAAGATATTTGTAGTTGTCTCACATGGGTGGGTCTTACAGGTTTTGTTTTGTTATAGTGGCAATTATCTTTTGGTTTGTTCGTCATAGTTCCCAGAAATACCTTGACATTTTGTTAGCTCCTTATTCTGTAGTAGGAATTTTTCGTAGAAGTCCATGTTCATGTGGAACTTGTCACTACTGCTTACCGGGTTGTTCAAGCAGGTACCAGGGGTGCTGAACCATCTCAGCTATAACTGCTAGAATGTGCACACAAAAGCGCTAGTAGCCATCTGTGTCCCACTGTGGATAGCCTTCTGTCTCCCCAATCCCTTCATCCCCCCCCTACATATATGGGGTTATCTAACTGTCTGATATTGATTTTCATAACAACTCTTGGTCAGTGATTGTATAGCACCATCCATCTTAACCACGATTAAGTTAGTAGTGATATAGGTTAACTCATTATACTGCAGTAGGACATTCTTCCAAGATACAGCAGCAGCTCTGTACTGCTCCATGCAGAACTCATCACTCCTTACCGGGTGGTTCCAGCATGTGTCCGTGCTCAACAGTGTAGCTGCTGAAATGCTCACACAAAAGTGCCGGCACCCCGCTGTGTTCCACTGTGGATGGCCTTCAGTCTCCCCTTATCCTCCCTCGTACATATAGCATTAACATGTTCAATGCTGAACGCCGGGAACACACCCTCACTTGTTCACACACGACTCGTCACTGGGCTACTAGCTAGGTATTTCTACCATGTGCCCTGGGCGCCCAAGCATGAAAGCTGTTACGTAATCACTGGAATGCATAGACAAAGGGACCTGCTGACACCTGGGAGGCCCGCATCACCCGTGTCGCACTCTACCATGGCATCGAGAGGGTTAGGAATATACAATTAGGTGGTTGGCAGATGTTGTGGACTGAGTGGATTGACCACCTTGCACTATAGTTTCAAATCCTGCCACTTGCTTGTCAAAACCACTTCTGCAATTGCAGCGTCTGATTCCCTTGTATGGGAGATATTGGGTTCGGAAAATAGGTTTAATGGGTACGTTCAGCTCGACTGCTCTATAATGATGAGCAGGTTCTCTCACTATTCAAGAATGTGGCTGAAAGTTGATTGTTAACTCGATTAATCAGATTGTTCTTTTTTCTAATGTTGGTTCCGGGGGAATAATACACACCTGTCTCATTACTCTCTGAACATTACTGGAGAAGAGCAGACTAATACTGGTGTTCATCTATAATCACAGAGTTACATGTGTTCTCATTGAACCCTTCGAATATGAAACTAAATTAATGTTTAATGACATTTACTCAGCCTTACAGAATAAGGACAATTTATTGATGCCCTTCAATTTGAATTATATTATGGTAATTTTTCGTAAAAATAGTTAAACTTAGTAATGTGGTCTGACATTCAAATTGTAAATTTTAAGTATGTGTCATATTATATTAATCTGTCAGTCAAACTTGTAAAATTTCTTCTTCCACAAAAGATGCAAATCATCCCCTTTGTGGTTCAATCTTGCTTTAATTGTTAGAAATTTAAGAAAACTTGAACAGCTCAAAACTTCCTCACCTCACCACACACACCAACATATATTTTCAATTCACATTCTTGTTTTGGGTCACTTACAATTATTTCACTCTGTAACAAGAACAAAAAATCACCAAATTATTTGATTAATACAGTACTTTAAGCCCCACACAAACACACACCACAGTGTATGTCTCTGTCTTGAACACTTTATAGTAGTTCCCCACCCATTTTCTGCATCCAAATAAGGTAAAATAACAGAGTGACATGTAAATATTTATTAATATGAAAGTATGTGTGTCTATGTTTCTGGGAATTTGTTTCTGGAAATCTTTTCAACTGTTTCACTTTGAAAGGTGCAATTTGATTTACCAGCTTGTTCTATTCATTTTGTGATGTTGATAAGTTCACTATGTTGATTTTTACATTAAGATGAGAAATAATATATTTACCACTTTACATGTTGTGTTGGTCTTTCGTGTTACTTTGAGACTTATTATTTAAGGGAGCTCATCGAGTTTATTGTTAGAAAAGAATTCATTTCAACAAATACACTTTTACTCCAGGCTGATAAACAATATAAAAATAAGTTGTAATAGTTGAATGTACTGTGATGCATCCGACTAAATCTATTTAAAAGATGAAAAGAATCTTGATGCATGACCGGTTGACATCTTTATTACAACAGCACAATGTTTCGGGTCAAAATCCTTCGTCGGGCACGTTACATGGTACACTGAAACTGTTGAATTAATTATTAAACTGTAAACAATACAATTGTCAGAAAAATTGCGCACAAAATGCTTAGAAATGGTAACAATAAAAAAATTGTTAGATTAATTCTAAAACTGTAAACGATACAATTGTCAGAAAAATTACGCACCAAATGCTTAGAAATGGTAACACTAAAAAAATGTTGGATAAATTATTGAACTGTAAACGATACAATTGTCGAATAAATTACGCACAAAATGCTTAGAAATGGTAACAATAAAAATAAAAAACACTGTGGTGTAGTGTAGAATGCACATAGTGTGCGTTGAAACATGGTGTAGTACATATAACCTTTTTGGTTGGTTCATTAAGCCCCCTCTTTTTTAAATCATGTTTTTTATGTTTTTCACTGGTTTGCTTTTTCATATTAGCTCATACCAGCTAGCTGGTGGGAGCTATTGTGATCGTGCTGCGTCTATCTATTTATCTGTCAACAGTTGGTTAAATTGCTCCCATGCATACACGCTTTGACGGATTTTGACGAAACTTGGACACAATGACCAGTGGGTGGTGG
>JAODUJ010271829.1:0-10186 GCA_027564615.1 Psolus chitonoides
TATTATATGACAGTTTAATCAATAGACTCATGTAGTCTATTAGACAATAATTCTTAAACATATAATGTGTGTTTGACAGCTCAGACTTTCGATCTTAAGTATATGACCAATTTAATGGCTCTTATAATCATCCGCAGTTATACACACAACTGTCGGTCATGTCACTCTGGTATTTGCAAAAGTGTAAAATTAAGTTAGTAATAATATGGACGAGTGGTAATTTGACGTATTCTGCGAATAGGTGTACGTAGCTGCCCTAGCTATATACCGAAGGTGTGGTGCGGTATATATGTTTTCGCTCATTTCACATGTACGGGAAATCCCGGAGATTGCTACCACCTATTTTCTTGCACTTCGCGTGTACGGATGCGTTTAATGTTTCTCATTTTGCCCGAATGTTAACTGTTGTCTACCACAAAATTGGGGCCCTCAAAAGCTGCTTTACAATGTGATATATTTTTGCTCATTTGTCATGCACGGTATAGCTGGCTACCATAGAAATTTGCTCGCACTTCGCGCGCGTACCTGCTGCGTAGGATGTTGCATACATTGTGCATGCATTTTAGCTTGTTAGCACACTATTAGCCCACTTTGTACGCACAAGCTCCGTTGATGCTGCAATATGTAACATTTATCATGTAGGTTAGCTTGCAAACCTATTCTTTCTCCCGCTTCACGAGCACTGGCTGTTTTGATGATTTTCTGTACCTTTTATATTGCGTGTTAGCTGGTCATCACATTTTCACGAGATGAGCTCCCACTTTGCAATATTAAGACGGTTAAAGTTTTATGTTCATTTCGTACACATCCAAGAAAATGTCAGTGTTATCTTGCAGCTACCCAATTAGCATCTGTGTGGAAAGAGGCAATCGAGGTAAAGTGCCTTGCCTGAGGACACAACCGAAACATCAGTCTTTCGATCCGAAATCCGGAGCTCTACCGACTGAGCTATTCGCCCCTCAATAAGAACAAAGAAATTGATGGAAGAATTACAGCTGAGAGGCAGTGATTTGGACAGTACAGTGAATTGTAAACAGAAAATCTATACTCATGTACCTCAAGATGAAAATACTGAACTGTGTCGTATTCCCAGCTATGATATACGGAGCAGAGACTTGGAATCTTACCAACAGACAAAAACAAAAATTATTGGTTGCACAATGAAGCATAGGAAGATCTTCACTGAACATTCACAAGACGTGACAGATGGAGAAGTCAAGATATCACAGGAATAACAAATGTTGTAATTATTGTTGAGAAAGCAGAAAAACTGAAATGGGAGTGGGCAGGCCATGTGGCAAGAATGAGTACAACAAGATGGGCAAAGAAAGTGACTGAATGGACACCAAGAACATGAAAGAGGAAACCAGGAAGGCCAGCGAGAAGATGGCAGGATGATATACAGTGGCATGGCATGGGTCAACTGGATGAGACAGGCACAGCAGAGGAAGAATTGGAAAAGTATGTGGAGGCCATCGGCCTGCAGTGGCCTGAACGGCTGATGATGATGATGATGATCCGATATATAAAGCAAAACACCTGATCGACAGGTAATAGTGTACCCATACATTTGGAGTGTGGCGACTGACGACCAGAAACTATCATAACCAGTGCTGATGGTACTGCTACATACCATAGCAAAGGGGAAGCATCACATCCTGATAAACCACTTCATCTACATCACTAACTAGCTGACTTCTGCAATATACCCAAATGCAGCCTGCAAACTCCACAGTCCTAATCTAATAACAACACTGTCAAATCAGTTTTATCGTACCATAATTTATCATCATAACGAGCACAACAGGCCACACATAACTTAAATATATCCTATTTATGCATGTAATTACCTGGAATAGACCCTCTATTCACCAAAGTTACAAAGCTACATTATTCACATTTACATATGCTAAATATCACAATATTTTACAAGCACAATACTACCCTGCCAACTAAACAAATGCAAAATTATCTGTCATTAGCCATGAACTTAGCACATAATTTCATATAACTGTAACCCACAAATATATACAGTATCACACAAAGCATGCACTAATATCACCTAAAAAATACATTGATCAAAATAAACACTATGCAGATGTCTGACTGCATAACCCAATACATTCAAATTGCATTTATACTCCTGAATAATACCAGTGTAGTCACTTACTTCGCACAGCGGTTTATATTAACTGTTCTCTGATCAGGAAAATTCCTTCTGCCGACAGTACAATTTTTTGCGCGCATCCCGCGCGGTTATGTGGACTTTCCTTGTCGTGTATGGGGAAATAATGACGACTGTGCCGTCAAATATGCGAAGATTATAGCCTACATGACAATATACCCAAATCTGGTTTCAGTTGTGGCGAATATGTCGATCAGTAAGCCCAAAACGACCCTATTTCTGTTTCTGCACTAAGCGTGCAATATTTTTAAACTTGTCTTTTCATGTATTGTCAGTGCCATTCATCAGCCAAACATTAAACAGTATCAGTACGATATCAAAACTTCCGCACGTTCGTGGACAGTGGCCTGTTCTGGAGTTCTCCTTGTGTTGTCATGTAGCATCATGGGCCGTTTACGATGCAACCATCGGACAAAACCATTGTTTTTGCGCGCTTCGCGGTTTAGTTACTTCTTTTTTCCTTCAATGTGACGTCACTTGGCCGGAAGATTGGACACGAAAATACCTATTGAAAAAATGCTCGCTTTGCGCGCAATCCAGTTCGTGCGGTAGTCGGAATTGTTGGACTATAAAACCTATCAAGTTGCAATTTGTTAACCTACACCCTCCTCCCAATCAATAGGTCCTAGCTACGTCCCTGGGTGGGAGTTTGTGTGGGAGGTGGGGGGGGGGGCTATTTCACGCCTCACTTTTCTTTTTGAGGGTGAAGTATATAACGCACTAGTATATCACAGTCAACACAAAACCCTTACATTTTCTGCGATCTTCACGCGCGATATTGTTTATTTTGGTATTTCAACGTACAAATGAGAGGCAGCATGTATGGTAGGCATGCATGTATGGTAGCTAGCTACCATGATTTTTTTCGCGCGCTCTGAGGTTATGAGCTGCATGTTCGGCACAAATAATGGCGCGTGACAATTTAATACATTGAGAAACACACGTTACGTTATCTAAAACGTTATCTAGCACAACGTTATGTCTACTGGCTTGCCTGCCAAGTACGCATATGTACGAACGAATTAGATGGTTTGGTTGTTGGGCGCCAATTGTTGGCACACATTTGGGCGGGGGATGGCCCACGTTGGCCATTTTTTATTACAAAAAACATACAATCAACATGTGATGGTCAGGGCCGGATTTAACTTTTCTGGGGGCCCTGCGCCAGGCTAAAATCCCCAAACTCGCCGCGAGGCAGCCATGTTCACTCAAGTTTCCCTGCTGCCAAAATAGTACATGGGAGCAATAGGGCTACCCCCCCCCCTCCCAGGGACGTAGCTCGGACCTTCTGATTAGGAGGGTGTAGGGTCTAATTCCAACTGCATTGGTTTTAAAGCCAGAGATGTGCGACTGCCGAACTAATTGGTGCCGATGTGATCGCGCGAGAAGTTTTCATTGTCGCCTAACTGCGAGCCAAGCGATGTATTTTGTCCGATTGTTACGTTGTAAACAGCACATGATGCCACATAACAAGACGGGGCGAAACGCAGAACTAGGCACTGCGCGCGGAACGCGCGTTTTTTTTGTTGGCATCGTACCGTTTTACGTTTGGCTTATGTATGACACATTTAGAACAAGTGACACCACGTGACTAGACAAGACGAAAAACTGCGAGCGAAGCGCAAGAAAAATCTGGGATTGTTATGTCCAATTTTGGCTTACTGTGTGAACGACACATTCGTCACAAATGACACCAGAGACATGACAAGAAAAGAAGTGAATTTGATTAGGCCTATCATGTATGCATAGTTCTCGCGTATTTAACGGCACATTAGTTAGCAGTGGCTTTTGTCGAAGAAAACACCGTTTGTTTTTACTTTCGTATGAGCAGTAATTTACGAATAGGCCTAGTTGGAAAATTGGAGTGCGAAAGTGACACCAATGACTAGAAAAATAGCAAAACCGCGCAAAGCGGGCAAAATAGCAAAATACTTAATAATCGGAATTTTATTTTGTTGACCCGAACACTGTAGCCTTCGACCGAATTTACGGATAGTTTGGAAATTGGAGTGCAGTTATAGTAAGTTGGATCAAATAACAAGAAAAATGTTGTGGGCACAATTCAGACCGTTCTCTTCCAGTAAATGCAAAGCAGCAATATATTTTGTTTGCATTCTCTTTTTTGGGGTCCCCCGAAGTTGGGGGCCGTGGGCCCGGGCCATCTTGCCCAATGGTGAATCCGGCCCCGGTCACATTGAAACCTTTTCGAAAACAAGTTTCCGGAAGTGCTCAATATTTAAAAAATCACCGTCGATCAAAACCAGTATGGGGGTATTATAGCGTATCTTTGTACACTTATCGATAGACTACACCTTAGGTTTAAACTATTTTAGAAAGATGATTTTGTTTTCTTCCTGTTGATGTATCAAACATTGTAACAGTTGAATGTCTTCTGTAGTATAATCGACGAAAACTTAGATGAATATCCTACGATGTTGCTGTGTATGCCAAAATGATACACAATGATAAATTATTTATATTATTTCAGAGACACAGTAGTTCGACGGCCCTAAGTTACGTATTACCTAGTAATCGTCTTTTTTCAATAAAAAAGGCACATAGCTGCCCTCACTGTCACCTATCAGGAGGATACGGGGAAACTACCCCGTGCTTCCGGCCCCCTACCCGCCAGTGACATAGGGTAAATTACCAGGGGCAGGCATAAAAAGAAACCCGAACATGTGAGCGCCGAAGACGCGGAGCCTGTAACGGGGACGGAGGGTTTTGGTTCTCCCCAGAAATTTTGAAAATTTAATTCCCATTAGATGCGATTTTCCATCATCTGCTAGTCGGAAATGGTACACAGTGAAAAATATTTCTCACACGATTACGGAATCTTCGGAATAGCCAAAGAAGAGGGAAGGTACTCGCCAGTGACATAAGAAGGGTCAATTACCAGGAGCAGCAAGAACAGAAAGCGAAGCACGAACATACACGTGCTAAAGACGTGGAGCTGTTTTCACGGGGTCTGGGGCCCTCTCCGGGGAATTTTAACAAAATTGAACCCTATGATTAAAGCTGTGATTTTCTGGTATCTGACAGCCAGAAATGGTACACATCGAAAAATATTTTCCTCATTTAGGAACCTTTATCTTCTACTTTTCCAGCTGAGAGGGTAGACCACACTCAATTCTAGCACTCGGACTCAGACCTGGTACAGCGCCTCAGGCTTTCCGGGTTCGGAATTGAAATAGGCTTATTTTGGACACATTCTGTTACAAATGTGTAACCCACACAAAAATAGCCAGTCGATTCATTGAAGCCCATGCTACAGTAGCCTATACAGAGGCAATGTCACGAATAAAACAACAATTATTACGGTATCATCTTCAGTACAAGTGACATCACATGACAAACAAGAAAGTCATGGTGTGAAGAACAAGGAATCCCGACGTTGAACATCCCGTACAAGATCCCCACCGAATGTTCTACCTCAGAATCAATCGTCAAGGGCATGGTAATCATATGCTGGCTAGGATACGCCGACGACCTCGATTTTTGCCATCGAGGCCTTCCACCTCCAACCAACGAGGTCTTCACCGAGTACGGCCTTATGGTACATCCAGACAGAACCGAAACGCTCATCCTCCATTGGAAGCTCGGCAAACCTTTCGAAGGTAACGCACCACCATTTATTTTCCCATTGACTTACACACTAAATCGACCCCCATCGAGGGCCTGCTGAACCCAGCAGAAGTTTTCACAAGGCAGACACCACCCATCATTTCAAAGCTGACAAGTTTTTCTATCGTGACCTTCACAAATTAACACACATGACCGTTGACTTGATGGGCTAGAAGAGGTTGAAACTGGCATGTCTGCTTTTGGCCTCAGTTCGATGTCGGAAATCCGAACTGCCCATTTCTAAGAGTGAATTTTTTCAAAATCATGCTCGAGTATCCTCAAATTCACACCACTTGTATTTTTAATCATGCTCTTTCAATTGGAGGCCAAATTTACACCAGCTCAAGTTGGGAAGATACCTCAAAATGGACCAATAATTTATTTAGGCCATACTTCTTCAAGATGTCGTACAATACAAATACCTCGGCGCAACACTGGAGTACGACAACAGCTCCACTGATGACGTAGACATCAATGCCAGGATCGCCAATGCCACCTGCAAGTTCTTCGAACTCGATGATTTCTTCAAGAACAGAAAAAGTACACACAAAACACGAATACATTTTCTAGAGAGTCTCTTACGATTTAGTTAGACTAACATATGGAAGTCAATGCTTTGTACTGACAAAGCGGCAGCACAAGAAAAATTCAAGAGTGCCTCATCAAACTCCAGAGATATATGATAAAAAGTGGCTATCAACGGCAGACCACACGCCGCTTATACACGACAACAGCTGGTGCCGAATAAGACTTCGCCAAATTCCACCTAACCCAATGCCGATGTCACCAAGATCTGTGACACCGAAAGCATAGCATCGTTTTTCAATCGTCAGCAGTCGGATGGAACACCGCCTGCGTTCAGACGGAAAAACCTACATCAAACAGTTGACTTTTGCAGACTAGTTTGCAGGTGAATACAAGAAATCCGGCAAAATGGACACCACATACAATCAGGTCATAAAAGGAGCGGAACAAAAAACTGAGAACGGAGATCGAAGAGTTGAATTGGTGCTGATGATGCAGCGGAAACTTTGACCTAGCACTTAGGGGTGCCAACCACAATTTTCTTGTCGATATGTTGCTTGGAATATATCCTAGCACTAGGCCTCTGGCGTGTTTATTTCCTCCATATCCCGCATTCAGAGCCTCTGCTCGTGTTGTTATCAGCACTATATACGTAAACTGTGTTTCGTGCCCTCTCTGATCTGTCCGCATGGAAGCCTAGTGCCATCTGACTTAATTATATGATAATTGTTAACTTTGTTCTCCAATGTATTCAACCCAGGCTCGGGATGAATATTAGGTAGTAGTAATCGAGCTTTGGTCCAATGAAAACTCACAATTTACCTCATTATTTGAGTAACCCTATCTGATTCAAAAATAACAATTAGGTAATGTCGAAACATGAATGGGAGCTATAGTGATTGTAACACCAACCAGTTATTCAGTTTGGCAAACTTATGACGCGTTAACTTGATTAACACAAAATAACTCACGCGTTAGAGTATAGGTGTCACCCGATTACATATTGCTGCTGGCATTGGCTGCGTTTTAGTCAACTGTTAGTTCACTGTTGTTAGTTTACGTATATAGGCATCTTCATACAATATATGGTGTGGATATGACCATATATGTCAACCAACAGCCATCTAACAGTTGACTAAAACCCGGCAATATAAAAAGGGTATATCCAATCACTGTCGCCACTGCTTCAAATGAAATTGATATAAAATCCTCAAAATATTAAATTGGCCCGAGTTCATATACTACAACGGGTTCCAATTTTTGTTACCGATCCTGGCAATGTTTTTTTTAAGTAGCCACACTGATATCAAACTTGCACATAAAACACATACCGCGAAATCACCAGTTGAAAAGATGGATGGTGATCACAGAAAATGGGTCAAAAACAAGTTGTCATCACACCAGCACAGCAAGCGTTTAGATAAAAAATGTCATCCATAGATGTTGTCATAACAAATGCTCCATCGCTGCACTACTGATCAGATAGAGGAATTTGGACTGCTAGTCTACGTTACTGTTAGACCATAACATTAGGTTAGTGTGCCCAATACAAGAGTAACACGTACCATGATTATTATCTGTCCTTAGGCAATTGATTGGTACTTACGCTAATAGCGTGAGAGACCAAGCTATTGTGCGTTTTTATTTAACTAGCAATTTTGAACGATTGCTGATTGGATACCCAAATGAAATGAATATATGGACTCATAGTACAGAATTATTTTGTGCAGCTTTCACAAGTCTTTTTGTGAAACAAATCAGAAACTTGCGCAGGCAGAGCGTGTGCAAATCAGAATCATGTGCAAATGTTGAGACATAATCATAAGACTTGGACAAGTCTACTAAGAATGTGGAAAACAACTGATTCCTTGATAATAGTGGCAGAATTTTTATAATGAAAATATGATTGGTCATACCCCTTAAATAAACGGGATGAAATGTTATATCCTCTATACACATAATAAACCACCTACCAAAACCATCACATCAAGTCATATCGTGACCGAGATATTGACATTTGAAAAAATCGCATACATATATACATACATACATACATGTTCATAGAGAACAGTTGAACATTTCTTTACAGCTCAGCCCGAAGGTTATTCAGACTGTTAGTGATCCTGGAAATTGTGCCGTTCCAGTGACCCACATTAGGCGTCATGACCATTTTGGTTTCTCATCATAGTAACCATTTTCAGATATGGAGAATCCAATGCCGAGTGGAGCCAAGCCGAAAAAAAAAATTGAAGGGTCAATCTCGCGATTCAAAATTGGCATTGAAAAAACTTATTTTGCACTAAATTGACACATAATCATAACAGAAGAGTGATATCATGTTATTATACAAATTACAAAAATCAATCTACTTGCATTCATCTCGATTGATGAAAAATAACATTTGTCGAAGCCACACGACTTGTTCTGATGCTGTTCCAGTGCCAAATTCCAAAATGGCTTCCGTAACACATTAAGCTCATGTAATCGTCATCAAATTGAGAACTCTTGATCCAGTTTTGAGGTTCATTGAGGCTAATATATATTTCTGCCAGTTATAGAGTTAATTGTTTCATGTTTGGAGATGGTTTGGGGTCAGTATAATATATATTAAGTGCCGAGAGACAGTGCCGGATGACCTATTAGGCACAGTAGACACTGCCTGTAGGGGCTCCGGGGATATAGGGCTCTGGAGGATTGAGGCCCCGAGCAGGATATATATAGTGCTCATCAGTGCATAGTGGCGTCCAAACGATATCACTTCCCAGGGGGCCCTTTGGTAGTTGATCCGACGCTGCCGAAAGAATAACTCATTTCCAAGCCACCAGATATTTGTCCAAGTTGATCTAGCGATCGATCCCGTGATTCAATATAAACCTTCAGTTAAATATGGAGAATCTTTGCACAATGAACTGAGGGAATTAGGCGCGAATTCACCCTGCGTAGATTCCACAAACAAATGAGTGTCCATGAGAGTGCCATAGAGTGTGCGATGACTGGAATAACAATTTATTGAGTGGTTCTTCGAGTTATACCAATAACAAAGGGGTAATGAATGTAAAGCGCATTGAGACGCATGTGTAATGCGCTATATAAAAACATACATTATTATCATTATTATTTATCCTATTTTAAATCACCTTTTAACTCCTACAAAGGCCATGAAATTGTCATCTATCTTCATCTTAAACTTGGCCTGAAACTGGCCATTTATGGCAATCTAGGAGGTAGTTTCAGCCAGATAATTACTCTGCGCGCTAACTCATGGTGTTTCACTTAGTATCAGGAAATTTCTGCAGTAATGCCTAGTGCCTAAGAAACACTTCCCGGCCATGGACGGAATGCCATGTCAAGTTCTTTCCACTATTGTGCGCCCTCTGCACCTATCAATTGTGAATATCACACTGTGATAATGTCACAAGCGACGTGTCACTTGTTATTCAAGAGGTGAAGACAAATTGTGTATCCTGACTAATATTGACTTTGTGTCATACGTTGAACAAAACTTGGTACACAAACTCTCTGGTTTATTCAGAAATGATTGTTGATAACTACTTGCAGTTGGTATTTCGGAGAGGTGACGAAGCTGAACTGTTTAGCTAACCCTCATACAATGAGGATGGAATAATGTATCTGGTCTACATATCAGTCTGATATCTGGTATCAGTCTCTGTTCACCTATACAACTTACACAACATCATCAGGGAGGTCCAAGCGGGCCTCTCGTGTCCTCAGTTGTGTAAGATCAGAGAGAAAAGCTAATGGTCATGTCATGGGAAAAACAAGAAGCCATATACAACATGGTAGTCAGTTTGAATCGGAGCATCTTATAATGCCTAATTGCGGCGTGCATGA
>JAODUJ010271940.1:0-10184 GCA_027564615.1 Psolus chitonoides
GACCCCTCCCCCATATCACTGTAACGTCACTTTGGCCCCTCCCAAACAAAGTCCCTGGATCCGCCAGTGATCATGCAGTAGGCTATACCAAACATATGTTTGTAATGTTTAAACAATATTACACATTTTTCAATGAAGATTTCATTGACGTTATTCTTCGCGAATAATGCCCAGACTCTTTCTATAATTTAACAGAAATAAAACCACATGCCTACCTTATTTGCAGCGTGTTTCACGATCTGTATTCGAGATTGAATAATGGTTGGCCTATGAGGTAATATATTAGTTGACAGGTTTTGAGGCTTTCAGAAGTTCTATTACCGTGTACCAATTTGGTAGCTTAACTGTTTGTGTCTGATCAGTATCTTACCATTAAATAGGAACTCAATGTCAAGGGTTTTTTCAGCTTAGGTAAACATACCTCGTCTGTAGTAGTTTATTTATAGCAGCATTTCGCAACACGTGTATTTTCGGGGTATTTCCATCTAAGTAAATATGATCAGTAGATAAAACGCGAAGATCAATGTATCGGACCGGGGTGTGAACAAATTGTAACCTTCGTATTTTAACCTTTAGATTAAATTGGTAAGTCACAATAGAAATAAAATCTTACCTCAAGATTCTAAAGACTCGATATTCTTTTCTCTGTCTGGTGCTGTCATCATCTTGATGGTGTGGACTGTTGATGTCTGATCGATCGTCCTCAGTCGGCAGGAAATATAAAGCAGTCCGATGCACATGAGTGATGGTAGTCAATCCAGCTTGAACGGCATGCGTCGCTAATCGCTAAGCTATACAAGACATCCGATCACAATGTCCAGCTGGATTCTAACTGTGCTAAACTAACGCTGCTGCCAAACTAGCGACTACAACGAATGCCTACTCACTACGACTGAGTATAAATACTCAATATGCAGAGACTGAAGCTATACTGTGATGTCTTCGAAGAACATTGCTTCAATCCCAACCTGGTTTGGTGGCGATGTCCGCCAAGCCCAAGATACCAGGTGCGATGACCAAAGAACGTTTAGTTATAAAGGCTGATGAAAATTGTAGGCTACTAATAATACTAAAATGACAATGTCTGTCAAGCTAAACAGCACTACACAAAATGAACAGACTAAATACACTGAGTCGTATAACTAACTAAACTATAATTAAATACCTCGACTATCTATGCTAGGAGAAACTAAAGATACTCAAAGTTGGGTAGATCGCTAGGCTACATGTCCTAAGACTAGAGGCGACTTATGAAAATACACTCTGCAATGCAATGAGTGCATAAATATACTGGGCAAGTATTATCGACAATGTCATGATAATATGCAGAATGTTGCTCCTAACTACTACTGCGAAACTAGTATAACTGTGCTCGTATGACTATGAGCATACTAATATAATACATAAACGTCCTAACGATAGGCTAGAAAATGGCGATGATATAGACAAACATAGCCTAGGCTAAGTACGTTAGTAAACACGCGACGGACGAAATGAGTCTCAAATCCAATCACAATTTTAATGAAAACGATGCGGTAAAATGAGATATAAGTTGATCAGTGTAATCTTCAATACATAAATGTCGTGACTGTGCAATCCATGGTGTAAAAATAACCAGAGATAGTACGGTCGCCAAAATGACTATTTATCTCAAACCTTGTTATATCGTCTAAAGTTTCTTTAGGGATATTGCTTGTCAAGACCTTCAAGATGAAATAAAAGCGACTGGCACTTTGTCAGCATTGCGCATTTTGAAATAATTAGCATAAACAAAATGGCCGCCAAAATGGCAAAATCAGTAGCTAGTATATCCAAGAACTTTATGACCTCCTTATTATAACAGACTTTCTTATTGTTATCATAGCTCTGTCCGAATTATACAATCTTTTGAGTGGAGTATAATGAGAAATTTGGAGTGAAAAGAACCAAGGATCCTTTGTTTTAACAATATTCCCTTTTTTCTGTCACAGGACAAGGGCCAATACGACCGTCGATCCCGGTCAAGGGAACGATCGAATTCACGGGGTGAACACAACCGTCGGTCCCGTTCTAGGGAACGATCGAAATCTCGCCGTCGTCATGAGGAGTTTAGACTGAATACCACAGGTTCAGGAAGTCAACTATGGCTTATCGAGGAACCCTGAAGCTATGTGATCATGGATGAACACCGGCAAAATTAATGCTTGCCTTCTCTTTTCGAACAGTGCTCAGAACGTAACGAGGCAGGCTTGTCATACAATCCTGCTCCTGGGACCGCCATTTAACGTCCCCATCCGACGGACGTGAGTGAAATTCTCAGCCTTTAGCCACTTTCCTATATGCTGAGAGAGGTGGTAGCAGCCTGTTCATCACCACTGCAGAACAACCGTGCCGAACTAACCAATGAACCTATTTCCTACAAATTAATTGCTTCCCACGACAACGAAACCATCAACAACTGCTTTTTGACCAAATCAGAAATTGAGAAATCATAAACACTGCCGTACAGCTTTTTGACGAGCATGCAAGGCACGAGTGGGATTTGAACCCGGGCCTATATTTTGTGCAAGTGAAACACTCAACCCACTGCACCACGCTACTACCCTAGTATCGGTCATACAGCCGGTTCCGTCGCAGGTCACAGACTCGCTCCTATTCTGGGGACGGGTCCCGGTTACGGGGAATGTCGTCGTTAGCGACACAGTTCCCCCCCCCCCCCCATCGGCAGGCAACGGCCCAGCTGTCCGGGGCGGTGTTTTCCGCGACCCAACATGACGGCCCCGTATTAACGAAACTCCAACGGTTAGCGCAGAAGGTATCCCGGATTTAAGACCGGCTCGACTGTCGATAACCTTCAGTCCAAACCTCACTGGCCTCTACGGTGACCTTCCAATGGGACGATGAAGCCCCTATCCTCCAGAGGCAGGACGTCCTAGATCTTCACCCCTTCGATTCTTTCTTGGAGGAGGGGTCGATCCCGGATAGTCCCGCACATGAGATGGATGGTTCGACCCGGGATACCGTAGCGTGTCAACCACCAGCGGCCACGAGGAGGCCGATACGACCAAGGTAGAGGACGACTAGACGCCGCAGTCCGAGCTTTCAGTGGGTTGTATTGAGCCGGTACTAACGGAGCTCTTTTTGCACTGGTCGGCCCGACGACGAAGAACGGCGTCAAATTTGCGAGAGGACGGCCTGACTAGCTCCTCCGTTCTGCCCCCGTTTAGCGTTTTTGGATGGATAACACACGAGAGCAGCCGACCCCGGCTTTTAGCCCCCCCTCCGTAATTTACCCGGGTGGTAAGGGTCTTAGCGGGGTATTGCATCGTCTAGATTTTATGTAACGAGACGACTGGCTCTTCTTAGCCAGCTCATCTGTTGATGGTAAGGCGGGACACGGTCATGCGCATGGCAAGGGAGCTGGGTTGTCTGGTGAACCCGGCCAAGTCATATCGAACCACTTCACAGAACGTAGTCTTTTTTGGGTCCGAGATCGACCTTATCAGGGGCAGAGCGACCACTACCATGGAGGGAATAGCGGCGGCCCGGTCAGGGATCACTGTCATGAAGAACCCAGACAAACTCACGGCGATGGTTGGCTAGTCCTCCGGGAGTATCTGGTCAACATGGTGGCTCTGGTTCCCTGGCGCCGGCTAAATATGCACCAGATCCAGCTCCACCTCCTAGTCTTTTCGGTCTTCACCACCCGATACCTCGGGCGCCGCTATTAGCGGAGGTCTCCCGATTGTGGTTGAACGTGTCGAGCATCCGTAGAGGAGTGGCATTTCCCAGACACATTTGGTCATTACGACGGACGCGTTACTGCATTGGTAGGGTGCGATCCTGGAGGGCACCCCGCTGACCCATACGTGGGAACTGGAAGTCCAGTCGTGGTTCGTTGACGCCCTGAAACTTCTTGCGGTCTTTTAAACCCTCTAAGGGTTCGAATCGACAGCGACGGCGAGTTGGTCCGGTTGGACAATTCCACGGCGGTGTCTCTACAGTCGGCAGTCGGGGACGAGGTCATTGAGTCCCTGGCGTTTTACGTGGGACTGTGGGGCCGCTGAATCTTAAGTGTACCGATTTAGCTCGGGCGGCAGGTGAACTCCATACGGGTGTATCGTTTCGTAGATAGCGGCCATTCCGATGGGGTCTCCAGTCGACAAGTTGTTTCGACGGCGGAGTCTCTCATGCTGGTCCGCAAGGGCGCAACCACTAGGGGGTTGGGGGGGGGGTCACGACACACCCAACTTTTATGTGGACCTCCCCAACTTCTGGAAGACCCTACATACGTTTGTGTGTGTGCGATGTATCGTGGCGGTTCCATTTGTTGCTATTGACTGCTTGAGACCCCTCCGACTTTCAACACGTGGTTGCGCCCCTGCTGGTCAGGACTTAGGCACTCATGAGACCTAGTAGCCTAGTGCCCTCGTGTGATAGGAGGAGAGGCCTCGAGGCCTTGTAGACATGTCGTTGTGCTCTCGACTCGAGATCACGACGGGGGCTACGATTTAGGACGGCCTTCCCATTCGCTGCTACCTCGACTATGAGGAACTCGCTGTACGTCCGGTCTGTGTTTCCAGGCTATTTGAGATTTGGGCCGCTCGGCGTCCGTCTGGTCCCGAGTCCCGGTTTTTCTTGCTAAGATTCAGAGGTTGACCTTCTGCCAGTGTCCTTCAGAGTTGTTGACTCGAGACCAGTGACTTGGATTCGAGTCGGACTCGAGTCGCTATTTTTGTGACTTGCGACTGGACTTGCAACTACTAGCATTGACTTGCGACTTGACTTTGACTTGCAAAAAATGACTTGTGACTTAACTTGGACTTAGTCGAAAGCTAGTAAAGCGACCCCATCAACTTACAAAAATCCATTGACACATTGCGTGAATCACGGCGAATGCGTGTAAAGATCTGAAGTCGATCGGCTTCGTTCGAGTCTGGTCTGCCCTGACTGGGATAAATAGCGTAGGCTACAGCCGTACACTACTGACAAACGCACGGAACATGCGCTGCTCGGAAAATTCGAGACGCTGGCAGACGATGAAGATTATACCATGAACTAACAGCATGAACTAACAGCAGGAGGATTAGAAGACCCCGAAAAAATATTCTGAGTACTAAGTAGGCTGTTTGGAGATGGACAGTCATTGTCACAACTCCAACAGAGATTATACTCCTATGAGCGGCGGGAGGAGGATGTCCTTACGTGTTCTCTTCAAATTGTCACCTTGTATGAGAAAATATGTCAGATGGTGCCATCTCGTACAGCTGGAAAAGAGAGTGCGCTGAAGGGACGACTATCAGAAGCTCTGAAAGATGAGGCCTTAAAGAGAGAGATAAGACGATTAAATGTTGATACCCCGATATTGTCATATTTTGATGTAAGAGACAGAGCTATTGCATGGATGGGTGCACCTCATCCTAGTGTCAAACATCAATATATTAACCGGGAAGTCGTGCAAGGCAGCATGTTGAATGACATATTGGAGGCACTGAAGCGCCAGGAGGCACAAATCAAGAAACAACAATCCCAGATCGATGCACCAGTGTCCACACTTCCTAAAAGAGACAAGCCTATGACTGACAGCTCAAAAGACAAGAGGCCAAGAGCATGTTTCATTTGCAGGTCACCCGATCACCTAGGGAGAGACTGCCCCTACCTTAGCATGATAAAATCAGACACAGCTCAAACTAGACCCACCAAAGAGATGGTAAACCAGGAGAACAATTCTTCTTTAAACTAGACGAGCCTGTTGTGCAGAGCCACACAACATGCCAGACAAACATGGCAGAGGGCTCTATCCTGCAGAATACTGTAGGGGAGTGTCCAATTAGAAGTGTTGAGGTGGCGTGCCCGATTGACACTGGAGCAGAGGTTTCAACCGTTACAGAGAGCTTCTTCAGAGGTCATTAATTTTGAGGAAACACGTGACCGATACTCATGCATTCCTAAGTCTCAGTTCAGGAAATGGCATCAGCATGCCATATACTGGCTATGTAGAGTTAACAGTGGAGGTCTTTTGACACAAATTTAATGACATGGTGTTCCTAATAGTGACAGACCCACCTGAGGATTCTTCCTTGGCTAAGAGAATGAAACTAACTCCAGGCCTTATTGGTTGCAACATTTTAAAATTGATTGCCAAAGAAGTTGACACTAATGATATAAAAATGTATGACCAACCGATGGAAACAGGAAGGCTGAAGATGGTGTTTATCATGTTCCAAGAAATCCCCTGCCAGGAGGAGGAGAAGGAGGATACCGTTATTAGTTCAGCTGGAGTTGGAGGTAGAAAACCACTTCTCATCCCATCTAGGTCCATGATTGACATCACATGTTCAGTGAAACCAGCCAAGAAGGGCACTTCCTACGAGGCCATGTTTGAGGAGGAACCCGAGTATTGGGAACACTTGCCGAAAGGGATTGCATTTTCACGCAACATTGTAAATGTCGATAGCCGAAGCCAGATCCCAATTCAAGTTATACATCTTTCTGAAGAAGAAGTATACCTTCAACCCCGTGTACCAGTTGGAACTGTACAGAAAGTGACTATTGATCCAAAATATATTGTTCGAGAGACAGGGACTGAGCTTAGTGTTGAAGAAATTTCAACTAATCAAGTAAATGCCTTGCAGTACTTGAAGGAACAATTAGCCGTTGGCATTACACTAACCAAACAACAAATGGAGACACTGGATGAAGTTCTACTAAAGCATACCTCCACTCTTAGCCAGTCAGATGATGATATTGGTTATTGTAAAAACGTTGAACACCGAATGCATACGAATGATGATGCTCCTGTACGGGTGCCCCATCGACGAGTTCCGCCCCATCTGTGGAAAGAAGTCCGGGACCATATCCAGAAATTGTTAGATCAAGGTATCATCCGACTATCCTCCAGTCCGTATGCCTCACCTGTTGTATTGGTTAGAAAAGGTGATGGGAGTTCACGAATGTGCAATGATTACCAATCCTTGAATGCTAAAACCCACCGTGATGCCTATCCATTGCCACGAGTAGAAAAAACAGTTGATGTACTCAACGGTGCAAAATACTTTTGTAGTCTGGATCTAGCGCAGAGCAACTATCAAGTGCCAGTTGCCAAATCAGACGTTGAGAAGACTGCTTTCAGGGCCGGGACAGGTGGTTTATATGAGTTCACCAGACTTCCCTTTGGGCTCATTAATGCCCCTGCGACCTTCATGAGCCCTATGGATGGCCTATTTGGAGACCAGAATTTGCAGTCAGTGCTTATTTACTTGGATGATATCTTGGTTTTTGGTAAAAGTTTCGAGGAAACGATTGAACTACTTGACATGGTACTCACTAGACTAGGAAAATGTAACCTCAAGGTTGAACCACAGAAGTGTCACCTCTTTGAAGACAAACCGAAATATCTAAGACATAGCATTAGTCCTGCGGGGATTTCTCCAGACCCAGAGAAAACAAGGGCAGGCAAGAGTGGGAGGTTCCTAAGACAGAAAGAGAACTTAGAGGATTATTGGGCCTTGCCAGTTACTACAGACGATTTGCGCCAAAGTTCGCCAAGATAGCTGCCCCTCTTCATGCACTGAATGGAGGGAAAACGAAAAATCCCAACAAAGGAAAGGAACTAGTGAAAAAGAGACCTATATCAGATATTTGGGTTGCAGAACATGACAATGCTTTCCAAACTCTGAAGTAAAGATTGGTAGAGGCGCCCATTCTGGGATACCCCGATATAACTGAACCGTTCATTCTTGAGGTTGATTCCAGCTTACTCGGGATAGGTGCAGTTTTATCACAACAGCAAGACTCAGGGCTTGTAGTAATCGCCTATGCCAGCCGAGGGTTGAACGTTTCTGAAAGTACAATGAGGAACTACAGCAGTATGAAACTGGAACTTCTTGGACTACATTGGGCGATTTCTGTGAAGTTTCGTGGGTGCCAAGCTGAGGGCAGTCGAAACTAGATGGGCTTCTGAACTGGCTCATTTGGACTTCAAAGTGACATACCGGCCGGGTCGAACCAATAGAAATGCTGATGCATTGAGCCGTGAAGAGAATTATGGTACAGAACCAGCAAGTGCTAGATTTACACAGATTTGTGGAGAGATGGGCAGAGATGTTGACATGTCAATGTTTGCTTCACCTATTCCACAAGACCTTAAGATGACAATGGAACAATGCATTGATACAGTGTACATACATGAGTTGCAATGTAAATTACCGGGAGGGTTGCCAGAAACCACCTCTACCTTGCCTACTATAGGCAAGTCTGAATTGAGAAGAGTGCAACAGGATGACTCAATTGTTGGTAGACTATGGCATTTTTGGAACCCAAAATGTGAGCCAAAATGGACCAAGGTACAGAAGGAATCAAAAGATGTACAAAGGCTCCTTAGAGATTGAAAAAGAATCATCGAAGTAGACGGTGTCTTGTACAGGACTGTCAGCATGTCTGGACTGTCAGTTAAACAGTTATGTCTCCCTACACAACTGAAGAAAACAATCCTAGAAGCAAGTCATGTTGAAACAGGACATCAGGCCTATGAGAAAACCTTGGAACTATTAGGACACAGATGTCACTGGCCATGTATGACTGCTGATGTGAGATATTACTGTCAACAATGTCAGAGATGTAACCTCTCTAAACCTGGAAAGAAGATCAAAATTACAATGGGTACCCTTACAGTGAAGAGGCCCTTGAAGTTCTCGCAGTTGACTTCCCGATCCTGGAGAAGAGTTCAGGCGGACTCAAAAATGTTCTAGTCATGACTGATATATTTACAAAGTTTACCCAAGCAGTCCCGATGAAGGATAAAAAAGCCATAATTGTTGCAAAGTTCCTTGTGAGAGGTTGGTTCATTAAGTTCGGTGTGTCACAACGTATACACAGTGACCAGGGACGTAATTTTGAGGGACAAATAATCCAGCAATTGAGCCAGATGTGTGGCATACGTAGAAGCCGAACCACTCCCTACCACCCAGAAGGGAATGCACAATGCGAGAGGTTTAATCGCACTATGCATGACAGGCTCAGAACACTGACGTCAGACAAAAAGAAGAAATGGGCAAAGTATCTTCCAGAGCTGGTATATGCATTTACTGCGACCGCTCACTCAACTACGGGCTACTCACCACAATACTTATTCGTTGGTCGTGAACCAACGATACCAGTAGACCATGTTCTGGGTTTGGATCCTGATGATTCATGGGTAACTAACCATCATGATCGGTTGACAGATGCTTTCAACAATACGACTCAAAATACAGAGAAAGAAGTGCTAAGAAGGAGAGGCACTAATTCAGAGCCTGGTGATGTTGCTTTACCAATTGGGACACGGGTCTTCACAAGAAACAGGGCTGTGAAGGGCAAAAATAAACCCAAGATTGGTAGGATGAAACACCATACAGAAAACCATAAGAATTGGATGTCTTGCTGATAATGTCCACCAGATTGAACCACTGAAAGGTGATGGGCCCATCCGAGTCGCAATCCGCAATCGAAGAGACCTGCTAGTATCCAAGGAACTTGCTGGTAATGTAACGGTGAGCCCTACACCTGTGGGCCAGCATCCTACTCCAGATCCAGATACTCATACTGAACTATCGAACGAAAATAATGATGACGATTGAGGTAATGGACTAGAGATTCATTTCGGAACACCAACAGTGGTTATGGATGAAAGGCGAAGGGGTGTTGGTCGATCTGTGACTAAAGAAGTCAGGCGGCCTGTGACAGCTAGCACCGACAGGGGACCTGATGAGAGTACATATCTAGATGATACAACAGTTTGCCAGCTCAACCAGCCGGATGAAGTCCCACCGAGTGACAGCGCAGGGTCCTTACATCCACCTGATGGACCACACACTGACGACTGCCCACAGCTGGTGTCCAGTGGACAGTGCAGTCAGCAGCAAACCGAGGACGGAACGGACCCTCCAATTCTAGACCTACTTCGGACAGAGCAGAGGAGCAGTCTGTCCAAACACTTGCTAGGGACTTAGCGACTCTTGACACTGGTAGTACAGAACATGTGTGTGATTTAAAGGACGTCACGGACCTACCAAATTAGCCTCTGCGTCGAACTGCACGTCGGATGGCTGGGAAACATTCTCATAACTATCCTAAGTCCGTAGTTGAAACTGAATCTGTTATAGCTACTTCGCATATATGAGCACACATGTTTTGCATAATATTAGTGAGATCCAACTGTTACTGAC